>JZKD02S1226636.1:0-12411 GCA_000966675.3 Picea glauca | reverse complement strand
ATCAGAGGACCGAAGCATATCAGAACAAGATCAAAACAGTCTTTGACAAGAAAACCAAGAAGGATATCTTTCAAGAAGGTGACCTGGTCTTAAGGTGGGATACCAGAAGGGATGACAAGTCCAAGCACGGTAAGTTCAATAACCTTTGGTTTGTCCCCTTTAAGGTGGTTGAGGTTATGGACAATAACACATTTATCTTGCACAATCTCGATGATACAGAGATCTTTGGAGGCCCAGTAAATGGGCACTTCCTGAAACACTATTTTTTTTAAGGATGAGGGAAGGTCCCTCTTGTACCATAGATGATTTCCTTTGTTTTTTCATTTGATTAGTTAGTTGTGTGCGAATAAAGACTCCATAGCCCAACAAAGGCATTGGGGTCAGCTTCAGCGTTAATTTTCAGAGATGCATGGTTGGCAGACAGAACGGAGGTAAGAAAAGGGAGGTGGGGGGAAAGTTATTAAATTCAAAGGCACTGATCTAATGTTCTTAGCACCTCGCAGGGAAGTGCTATCCCCATTTGGAGCCAGTGTTGTAACCTAGGTCTGCACCCCTACCTCTCCTCTCTCATTTCCCTATGCCTTCATCGATTTTTTCCTCTTTTGGTTGATAAATTCGGTTTCCCATCTGTTCAATGACCTGGTTTTCCTTATTGGATTGTTGGAATGATTCTTTGCGTCGAATTATTTATGTTTTCCTTGCAAAATAATTCCATGTCTGGTTTGAGTTTGAAATACTTGTCATCATGTTTGCCACTAATTGAACATGCAGCAGGCCCACCAAGCCTTTCATGTGCGCAGGAGACATCCAAGTCCGCCAATTCCTTTGTATGCACAGTAAGCAACCATGAGAAAAAATGCATCATTCAAATCAGTCCATTTTGGGCTTGAAATACAAGCAAACAAACGGGTTCAATTTTCAGTCGTCAGATCAAGAAAAGATTAAGTCAGGATCATCAGATCTCATGGGAGAGAGATTGACGGTGGGGAGGCATTGCGGGGATCGGGAAGCAAATTAAATATTTTGCAAGTTGTAAGCCCGCAATCATTGAGGATCATTGATCTTGCTAGATCAACAAATCAACGGTGCATATCAATCCTACTACGGACAATCATCTTCTCTTGGTGGAGATCGGGAAGGAAATTAAAGAGTGAGCAAGTTGAGTCTCTGTAATCACCCGTGGTCGTTGATCTTCCAGCAAGGGACACATGTCATCCAATCTCGTACTCCATGAGGAAACAAGTGGAAGTTGAGTGAGTAAAGGACTCTAGAAGGCCTGAAGCCCGAAGTTCATCTGAACCGTCCATCAATGAGGACACGCGGCGCTAGATCTCTCACTTCGGAGACTTATCACTCCAGAAGGTTTGCGGAGAAAAACACTAGAGAAATAATTACCTGAAGTTCCAAAGTAAATCTCGATTGTAAAAATCAAGAGGCCACATGCAGACAGATCTAACACTTCGAAAATACGTCACTTCAGAGAAGTGTGCAAGCAAGCAGAAGAAAACTCTCGAAGCTCGAACTCCTGAAGTGAATCTCAGTCGTCCAAATCAAGAGGCCACGTGCAGGAAGATCTAACACTTTGGAAATACAACACTTCGGAGGATTGTGCGAGCAAGCAGAAGAAAACTCTCGAAGCCCGAACTCCCGAAGTGAATCTAGGCCATCCAAAATAAGAGGACACGTGGAGGCAGATATCTCACTTCGGAGATATGGCACTATGGAGGATTGTAAGAACTATGCATTGAAAAGGCTCGAAGCCCGAACTCTCGAAGTAATTGTGGATTGTTGATCTCAAATCAACAAGAACCGTTGATCTTTGCATTAGGTAAGAAAGGAATATTACCTGAAGGCTCGAAGTCCCAAAGTCTCGAGAGCCTGCCACGTCAACCGGGCGCGTACTACTTAGGGAGATTTCCAAGCACAACTTTCATAAACTCCTAAAGCTCAAAGTCTCGAAGACACATGGCACTCATACGTCAGGACACATGGCATTCATTTCATGCTGCCACGTCACTCTGGTCCCGTACTACTCTAGGAGTTATACAAGCTTTGCATCTAAATTGGTTCCACCGCTAAATCAGATAGGGGATTTCTAATATGGCATATGGATAGAACTTTAGCAGTGGCGCTAAAGTAGTAGGGTCACTCGAATCACAGATTGCGACAAGATCGACAGCCACATTTCATTGCAGGGACAGAAAATGCTCGAACGTTAGTTTTCCATAGCGGTCCCACAATTGAAACCATGGTATAGCTTATGAGATATGGGGCAGCTTGTGGTGGATAATGGAGGTCGGAGTGGTGTGGATCCAAACCACCCTCGACCACTTCCACAATCACGTGCTTATATGACGTCATGTCACCACGTCACTCTGAGATATTTTCACGTTGCACATCTATTTGTCTCCAGTGGCCCCCAACAACATGCGTGCACACCATGATCAATGAATAACTCAGCTCTGTCACTTCGAATCAGTTTCTGCCTTAGTCTCAGTTCATTCCAACGCTCGCATCAGTCCAATTTCGTCGCCAGTGTCAGTTTTCAATTATTCAGTTCAAGACTCAGTTTAGTTTAAAGCATAATAAGTGGTCTTCTATGTGTGATAAGAACCACTCTTCTTTATTAATTCAAGTGTGAAGTATACATTGTTGTAATCCAGCAGTGTTTTAGTCAAGTTAATTAGTTGTTCTACAATTGTTAATGTAGAGGTAAGTCTCAGTCCCAGATGGATGAGAGCCTCTACAACTCTCATAAATATGCAGTTTATGTATGTTTTAAGGGTCGAAATTTTTGGAAAAGGATAGAAATACATCATACTGGTTGGATCCGTTCTATGCATGGATTAAATCTCTCTACCTAGTGAACATACTCTTGATGACAGTGTTTCGTTCAAATCTTCATGTGTTTTTATCTTATCTTGAATGCATTTTTTGATTTGTGCAAAGTACATTTCATTTCCTTTAGCTATTGCATAACTTGTCTTAATTAATATGCAACCTGTGAAAACAGCTAATGCTTGGTGAAGATTTGTTTTTATCGCAACCTGAAGGAGTAATTGTGTTTTTGATACATGTTTAATGTCTTGAAATGAGATTTTAAGTATTAAACTTCTTGCAGCAGATTATTCATTGAGTGGTTTGTTGTTTCCCTTTGTTTTTATTATTTCACTTGTCTGTCATTTGTGTGCCACCAGCTAAGGAGGACCCTCATCCATGTCATTTTCCAACCCAATCATGCTCTTGTCTTGGTAGAACCAACCCTCTATCTGACCAACAAAAATTAAAAATCAACCATTCTAAACTTCAGGTGGCCTATCTTTTCCCTTTAGCAGTGTTGGCACAGGGGCAGACCCAAGGTTCATCTCTAACAGCGCACCAACAAGCCCTAACTATTGGCCCTTTCGGAAACACCTACGATGCAGATGCAGTCTCACCTGAAGTAGCAATAGGGGGTTACAGGACATAGGTGTCTACAACCATAGGAAATGCAAAGTGGATCCAAAGCAATAGCAGTACAACATCTAGATATCATTTACCAGCTTAAACCTACTTCGCACAGTTATATCTCGGTCCTAACACAATAATGCAATAACAGAATAATCAGAAGACAAAGAACACAACATCAATCACACATAACACCATATATATGTGGTTCACCCTCTCCCTAGGGATACGTCCACAGAACTGTGTTTCTTGATATTATATAAAACGTATAGTTCTATCTGCACTCTTAGCTTGCAGATTTCTCTCTCTTCTTCTCTCTTTCTCTCCCTTCCCTTCACACCCAAATGCAGGGTTGATCTTCTCACCTAGTTGAAGATCTTACAATTCCAGAAGGCTCTTACTCTTAGTACTTTTCTCTCTCTCAACAACAACAATCACTCTATCAATAATCACGATCACAGCAACAACAACTCACACCAACTTCCCCAACTCTCAACACAAAATGTGAATCCCCCTTCTCCCCTCTAGATTCTTATTTATACATTACAAATAGCTTTCAGACATCCTTAGGTCACAGCCTAGGTGTCAAAAACCCTAAATACCAAAACCCTATGTGTCTAAAACCCTAGGTCAACTTGACCCATGTTCTAAGCTTTGCCAGCCTATCTTTCCCTCTTTCCTGCGAGGTGCTCCAAAGCACCTATTGGTAGCTCTTTCTGCTTGTTGAGTTGTCCATGATCCATCTTGCTTGTTGATCGGTTCTCCTCGATCTTCTCGTCCAATGGCTTGTATTCCTTTACTTTGCTCTGTCTTTTCTGCTTCTTTAACCACTTCGACGTGATCTCACTAAACCTTCCTTCCGTGCAATTCACATTTCACCTTTTCTTCTGTAATATATGCTTTCTTCCATAACCAAAGGCCAACAGGCCCCCAACACTCACATGTGACTCGTCCCGAGGTACTTTAGATCTGAATCTTCTATTTTAATTCGACTTCAGACTGTGCAGCGCAGTCTGTGCTTTCTTCTATGTTCCTCCCCTCTATGTGCAGACTGTCTTTTTTGTGTTTGGTACCCAGTTTCAACTGCACCTGGTACCTAGACCCTTCTTCTTCTTCTTTTATCGAGAGTTGCAAGGCAGCTGGTTGTCGTAGTACAATTTCAACATGCTCCCATTCACCAATCCTTCCTTCCATTCCCCATTCAAAGTCTTTAGTTGCGTAGCTCCTCCTTCTGTAACATAGGCCACCTCATATGGCCCCAGCCAATCCATCCTGAACTTCCTTGGATGCTTCATTAATTTGTTGTCATGTACCAATACCAGATCTCCTTGCTTAAAGTATTTCTTCTTGATGTGTCTGTCATGGTAAGCCTTCTCTCGTTCCTTTTGTACATGTTGATGGAATACTGCAATAAATCTATCTTCCTCTAGCTCTACCAACCACGCAAGTCTGTTTTGCACAATGCCAGTGTCATTCATATTTGTGAATGTTGCAATTCTCGGGCTAGGAACTAAATATTCCATAGGCATGACCGCTTCTAAACCATAAACCAACTTAAATGGGGTCTGCATTGTCATCTTCTTACAAGTGGTTCTATAGGCCCATAATACTATTGGTACTCTCAAATCCCAGTCATCTCTTTTCACACTGCAAATATTCGTCAGTGCAGTCTCCAAGATCTTATTGAATGCCTCAATTGTACCATTCACCTGCGGGTGGTGGTATGGAGTGCTCTTTTGGTGATGAACTTCAAATTCCTGAGTCAAGGCTTCAATAGTATTATTAATAAAATGTGTACCTTGATCACTCATGAGGATATTTGAGCATCCAAACCTGGTTATGATATTATCAAATATGAATCGTGCAGTTGTAGTTTCACTACAGTCCTTGACTGCTCTTGTTTCTGCCCATCTGGTCAAATACTTTGTCGCAGTGATGATGTATCTTGCTCCTGTGCGCTTCCCTGGTGGGTTGATAAGTCCCATGAAATCAATTGCCCATTTTTCAAATGCTTGTAAGGTTAGCTGGGGTGCTAACGGCATATCATCTCTTTTGGACGGTTTCCCAACTCTTTGGCATACATCGCAGGCTCTTTAGTACTCTTTAGCATCTTTGTGTAAAGTATGCCACCAGATGCCAGCTCTCAGAACCTTTTCCATTGTTTCTTTCCTTGCATAGTGTCCTCGTTTGATGCCTTCATGTGCTTCTTCTATAATTATTGGTATTTTTGCCTCCATAACACATCTCCTCAAGATCTCATCAGGTCCCATATTATAGAGTTGTCCAGCTATAAGTGAAAAATCTGCAGCGCGCACTACCAGTTGTTTCTTCTAAATGATTTTGTATTCATGAGGTGTCATTCCTATTGACAGGAAATGAACTATCTCGGCGAAGTGATCATCAACCTTCCTGATGGCCAGCAACTGTGCATCTGGTAATGTATCCTCCAAACTAGTAAGTTCCTCTCCATGTTCCAACCTAGACAAGTGGTCAGGTCCCTTGTTCATTCTCCCTGGCTTGACCACAATTTCAAAATCATATTCCTGGAATAGTAGTAGCCATCTGCATATCCTTCCCCCCAACACTAGCTTATTGACTAGGTATTTAAGTGCAGAGTGATCAGTGAACATCTTAAAGTGTCCTCCCAGTAGGTAGTGACGAAACTTCCGCAGCGCATACACCATGGATAATCCTTCTCTCTCAGTGGTAGTGTAATTTATCTCTGTTGTNATTATAGAGGTTCAAAAAATGAGAGAAGCACTGGATCAGAGGACCGAAGCATATCAGAACAAGATCAAAACAGTCTTTGACAAGAAAACCAAGAAGGATATCTTTCAAGAAGGTGACCTGGTCTTAAGGTGGGATACCAGAAGGGATGACAAGTCCAAGCACGGTAAGTTCAATAACCTTTGGTTTGTCCCCTTTAAGGTGGTTGAGGTTATGGACAATAACACATTTATCTTGCACAATCTCGATGATACAGAGATCTTTGGAGGCCCAGTAAATGGGCACTTCCTGAAACACTATTTTTTTTAAGGATGAGGGAAGGTCCCTCTTGTACCATAGATGATTTCCTTTGTTTTTTCATTTGATTAGTTAGTTGTGTGCGAATAAAGACTCCATAGCCCAACAAAGGCATTGGGGTCAGCTTCAGCGTTAATTTTCAGAGATGCATGGTTGGCAGACAGAACGGAGGTAAGAAAAGGGAGGTGGGGGGAAAGTTATTAAATTCAAAGGCACTGATCTAATGTTCTTAGCACCTCGCAGGGAAGTGCTATCCCCATTTGGAGCCAGTGTTGTAACCTAGGTCTGCACCCCTACCTCTCCTCTCTCATTTCCCTATGCCTTCATCGATTTTTTCCTCTTTTGGTTGATAAATTCGGTTTCCCATCTGTTCAATGACCTGGTTTTCCTTATTGGATTGTTGGAATGATTCTTTGCGTCGAATTATTTATGTTTTCCTTGCAAAATAATTCCATGTCTGGTTTGAGTTTGAAATACTTGTCATCATGTTTGCCACTAATTGAACATGCAGCAGGCCCACCAAGCCTTTCATGTGCGCAGGAGACATCCAAGTCCGCCAATTCCTTTGTATGCACAGTAAGCAACCATGAGAAAAAATGCATCATTCAAATCAGTCCATTTTGGGCTTGAAATACAAGCAAACAAACGGGTTCAATTTTCAGTCGTCAGATCAAGAAAAGATTAAGTCAGGATCATCAGATCTCATGGGAGAGAGATTGACGGTGGGGAGGCATTGCGGGGATCGGGAAGCAAATTAAATATTTTGCAAGTTGTAAGCCCGCAATCATTGAGGATCATTGATCTTGCTAGATCAACAAATCAACGGTGCATATCAATCCTACTACGGACAATCATCTTCTCTTGGTGGAGATCGGGAAGGAAATTAAAGAGTGAGCAAGTTGAGTCTCTGTAATCACCCGTGGTCGTTGATCTTCCAGCAAGGGACACATGTCATCCAATCTCGTACTCCATGAGGAAACAAGTGGAAGTTGAGTGAGTAAAGGACTCTAGAAGGCCTGAAGCCCGAAGTTCATCTGAACCGTCCATCAATGAGGACACGCGGCGCTATATCTCTCACTTCGGAGACTTATCACTCCAGAAGGTTTGCGGAGAAAAACACTAGAGAAATAATTACCTGAAGTTCCAAAGTAAATATCGATTGTAAAAATCAAGAGGCCACATGCAGGCAGATCTAACACTTCGAAAATACGTCACTTCAGAGAATTGTGCAAGCAAGCAGAAGAAAACTCTCGAAGCTCGAACTCCTGAAGTGAATCTCAGCCGTCCAAATCAAGAGGCCACGTGCAGGAAGATCTAACACTTTGGAAATACAACACTTCGGAGGATTGTGCAAGCAAGCAGAAGAAAACTCTCGAAGCCCGAACTCCCGAAGTGAATCTAGGCCATCCAAAATAAGAGGACACGTGGAGGCAGATATCTCACTTTGGAGATATGGCACTATGGAGGATTGTAAGAACTATGCATTGAAAAGGATCGAAGCCCGAACTCCCGAAGTAATTGTGGATTGTTGATCTCAAATCAACAAGAACCGTTGATCTTTGCATTAGGTAAGAAAGGAATATCACCTGAAGGCTCGAAGACCCAAAGTCTCGAGAGCCTGCCACGTCAACCGGGCGCGTACTACTTAGGGAGATTTCCAAGCACAACTTTCATAAACTCCTAAAGCTCGAAGTCTCGAAGACACATGGCACTCATTCACCTAAGACACATGGCACTCATACGTCAGGACACATGGCATTCATTTCATGTTGCCACGTCACTCTGGTCCCGTACTACTCTAGGAGTTATACAAGCTTTGCATCTAAATTGGTTCCACCGCTAAATCAGATAGGGGAGTTCTAATATGGCATATGGATAGAACTTTAGTAGTGGCGCTAAAGTAGTAGGGTCACTCGAATCACAGATTGCGACAATATCGACAGCCACATTTCATTGCAGGGACAGAAAATGCTCGAACGTTAGTTTTCCATAGCGGTCCCGCAATTGAAACCATGGTATAGCTTATGAGATATGGGGCAGCTTATGGTGGATAATGGAGGTCGGAGTGGTGTGGATCCAAACCACCCTCGACCACTTCCACAATCACGTGCTTATATGACGTCATGTCACCACGTCACTCTGAGATATTTTCACGTTGCACATCTATTTGTCTCCAGTGGCCCCCAACAACATGCGTGCACACCATGATCAATGAATAACTCAGCTCTGTCACTTCGAATCAGTTTCTGCCTTAGTCTCAGTTCATTCCAACGCTCGCATCAGTCCAATTTCGTCGCCAGTGTCAGTTTTCAATTATTCAGTTCAAGACTCAGTTTAGTTTAAAGCATAATAAGTGGTCTTCTATGTGTGATAAGAACCACTCTTCTTTATTAATTCAAGTGTGAAGTATACATTGTTGTAATCCAGCAGTGTTTTAGTCAAGTTAATTAGTTGTTCTACAATTGTTAATGTAGAGGTAAGTCTCAGTCCCAGATGGATGAGAGCCTCTACAACTCTCATAAATATGCAGTTTATGTATGTTTTAAGGGTCGAAATTTTTGGAAAAGGATAGAAATACATCATACTGGTTGGATCCGTTCTATGCATGGATTAAATCTCTCTACCTAGTGAACATACTCTTGATGACAGTGTTTCGTTCAAATCTTCATGTGTTTTTATCTTATCTTGAATGCATTTTTTGATTTGTGCAAAGTACATTTCATTTCCTTTAGCTATTGCATAACTTGTCTTAATTAATATGCAACCTGTGAAAACAGCTAATGCTTGGTGAAGATTTGTTTTTATCGCAACCTGAAGGAGTAATTGTGTTTTTGATACATGTTTAATGTCTTGAAATGAGATTTTAAGTATTAAACTTCTTGCAGCAGATTATTCATTGAGTGGTTTGTTGTTTCCCTTTGTTTTTATTATTTCACTTGTCTGTCATTTGTGTGCCACCAGCTAAGGAGGACCCTCATCCATGTCATTTTCCAACCCAATCATGCTCTTGTCTTGGTAGAACCAACCCTCTATCTGACCAACAAAAATTAAAAATCAACCATTCTAAACTTCAGGTGGCCTATCTTTTCCCTTTAGCAGTGTTGGCACAGGGGCAGACCCAAGGTTCATCTCTAACAGCGCACCAACAAGCCCTAACTATTGGCCCTTTCGGAAACACCTACGATGCAGATGCAGTCTCACCTGAAGTAGCAATAGGGGGTTACAGGACATAGGTGTCTACAACCATAGGAAATGCAAAGTGGATCCAAAGCAATAGCAGTACAACATCTAGATATCATTTACCAGCTTAAACCTACTTCGCACAGTTATATCTCGGTCCTAACACAATAATGCAATAACAGAATAATCAGAAGACAAAGAACACAACATCAATCACACATAACACCATATATATGTGGTTCACCCTCTCCCTAGGGATACGTCCACAGAACTGTGTTTCTTGATATTATATAAAACGTATAGTTCTATCTGCACTCTTAGCTTGCAGATTTCTCTCTCTTCTTCTCTCTTTCTCTCCCTTCCCTTCACACCCAAATGCAGGGTTGATCTTCTCACCTAGTTGAAGATCTTACAATTCCAGAAGGCTCTTACTCTTAGTACTTTTCTCTCTCTCAACAACAACAATCACTCTATCAATAATCACGATCACAGCAACAACAACTCACACCAACTTCCCCAACTCTCAACACAAAATGTGAATCCCCCTTCTCCCCTCTAGATTCTTATTTATACATTACAAATAGCTTTCAGACATCCTTAGGTCACAGCCTAGGTGTCAAAAACCCTAAATACCAAAACCCTATGTGTCTAAAACCCTAGGTCAACTTGACCCATGTTCTAAGCTTTGCCAGCCTATCTTTCCCTCTTTCCTGCGAGGTGCTCCAAAGCACCTATTGGTAGCTCTTTCTGCTTGTTGAGTTGTCCATGATCCATCTTGCTTGTTGATCGGTTCTCCTCGATCTTCTCGTCCAATGGCTTGTATTCCTTTACTTTGCTCTGTCTTTTCTGCTTCTTTAACCACTTCGACGTGATCTCACTAAACCTTCCTTCCGTGCAATTCACATTTCACCTTTTCTTCTGTAATATATGCTTTCTTCCATAACCAAAGGCCAACAGGCCCCCAACACTCACATGTGACTCGTCCCGAGGTACTTTAGATCTGAATCTTCTATTTTAATTCGACTTCAGACTGTGCAGCGCAGTCTGTGCTTTCTTCTATGTTCCTCCCCTCTATGTGCAGACTGTCTTTTTTGTGTTTGGTACCCAGTTTCAACTGCACCTGGTACCTAGACCCTTCTTCTTCTTCTTTTATCGAGAGTTGCAAGGCAGCTGGTTGTCGTAGTACAATTTCAACATGCTCCCATTCACCAATCCTTCCTTCCATTCCCCATTCAAAGTCTTTAGTTGCGTAGCTCCTCCTTCTGTAACATAGGCCACCTCATATGGCCCCAGCCAATCCATCCTGAACTTCCTTGGATGCTTCATTAATTTGTTGTCATGTACCAATACCAGATCTCCTTGCTTAAAGTATTTCTTCTTGATGTGTCTGTCATGGTAAGCCTTCTCTCGTTCCTTTTGTACATGTTGATGGAATACTGCAATAAATCTATCTTCCTCTAGCTCTACCAACCACGCAAGTCTGTTTTGCACAATGCCAGTGTCATTCATATTTGTGAATGTTGCAATTCTCGGGCTAGGAACTAAATATTCCATAGGCATGACCGCTTCTAAACCATAAACCAACTTAAATGGGGTCTGCATTGTCATCTTCTTACAAGTGGTTCTATAGGCCCATAATACTATTGGTACTCTCAAATCCCAGTCATCTCTTTTCACACTGCAAATATTCGTCAGTGCAGTCTCCAAGATCTTATTGAATGCCTCAATTGTACCATTCACCTGCGGGTGGTGGTATGGAGTGCTCTTTTGGTGATGAACTTCAAATTCCTGAGTCAAGGCTTCAATAGTATTATTAATAAAATGTGTACCTTGATCACTCATGAGGATATTTGAGCATCCAAACCTGGTTATGATATTATCAAATATGAATCGTGCAGTTGTAGTTTCACTACAGTCCTTGACTGCTCTTGTTTCTGCCCATCTGGTCAAATACTTTGTCGCAGTGATGATGTATCTTGCTCCTGTGCGCTTCCCTGGTGGGTTGATAAGTCCCATGAAATCAATTGCCCATTTTTCAAATGCTTGTAAGGTTAGCTGGGGTGCTAACGGCATATCATCTCTTTTGGACGGTTTCCCAACTCTTTGGCATACATCGCAGGCTCTTTAGTACTCTTTAGCATCTTTGTGTAAAGTATGCCACCAGATGCCAGCTCTCAGAACCTTTTCCATTGTTTCTTTCCTTGCATAGTGTCCTCGTTTGATGCCTTCATGTGCTTCTTCTATAATTATTGGTATTTTTGCCTCCATAACACATCTCCTCAAGATCTCATCAGGTCCCATATTATAGAGTTGTCCAGCTATAAGTGAAAAATCTGCAGCGCGCACTACCAGTTGTTTCTTCTAAATGATTTTGTATTCATGAGGTGTCATTCCTATTGACAGGAAATGAACTATCTCGGCGAAGTGATCATCAACCTTCCTGATGGCCAGCAACTGTGCATCTGGTAATGTATCCTCCAAACTAGTAAGTTCCTCTCCATGTTCCAACCTAGACAAGTGGTCAGGTCCCTTGTTCATTCTCCCTGGCTTGACCACAATTTCAAAATCATATTCCTGGAATAGTAGTAGCCATCTGCATATCCTTCCCCCCAACACTAGCTTATTGACTAGGTATTTAAGTGCAGAGTGATCAGTGAACATCTTAAAGTGTCCTCCCAGTAGGTAGTGACGAAACTTCCGCAGCGCATACACCATGGATAATCCTTCTCTCTCAGTGGTAGTGTAATTTATCTCTGTTGT
>JZKD02S1226625.1:0-12411 GCA_000966675.3 Picea glauca | reverse complement strand
GTTTTAGTTCAGGAAGATGATTCGTTTTCTGAATACGTGATCTATTACCTGAGCCGAGGCCTCGTAGGACCGGAACTTAATTATACCCATCTCGAAAAACTTGCGTTGGCAGCAGGTCATGGTGTTCAACGGTTCCGTCACTATGTTCTGTTTCGCAAGACCACCGTCGTAGCTGTCGTGAATCCATTTCAGTACATGTTGACACGACAAGTTATTGGCGGAAAAATCAGTAGATGGATGGTCATTCTCCAATAATTTGACTTAGACTTTGTTTCAGCAAAGTCCAAGAAGTCATTGATCTTCACAGAACTTATTTCGGAACTTCCGGTTGAGTCAGGTGACGTTGTGCCTGAGGAATCGCCTATCCGGGGGGATATGTTTTTGATTGAATCGTCCGATCCCTGGTATGGAGATATACTGATCTATCTCCAGACTTTGAAGTGCCCCACCTCTGCTTCTCGTGATGAGCGTCGGTGGATACGCCATCAGGCGAAGAACTATCTCATACTCAATGATACGTTGTATCGGAGAGGTGTAGACTGTGTCTTGCGTCGATGTCTCACTCATGAGGAGGCTGTCATAGTGCTCAACGATTGCCATACAGGATCTTGTGGCTGTCATTTATCCGGGTTGGCAACAACCCAAAATATTTTACAAGCAGGTTACTTCTGGCCCACACTTATTAAAGATTGTATCGAGTCGGTCAAGAAGTGCCATCCGTGCCAAATCTTCTCACGGAAGATGAGGGCACATCCAGCTCCCATGTTTCCTGTTATCACCGTCGGTCCCTTCACCAAGTGGGGGATTGATTACACTACATGAAACCCCCCCTCAGCAAGGGGGCACCGCTATATCATTGTAGTTGTCGACTACTTCACTAAGTGGGTCGAAGCTATGCCGACGTTCAAAGATGATGGAGAGACTGCAACTCTCTTCTTATTTAACCAGATTATAGCATGGGTCGGCGTCCCGAGAGAGATTGTCACTGACCATGGCAGTCACTTTCAGAACCAAATCATGTCCAAGTTAACATCAAAGCTTGGGTTACGGCAAGAACATTCCTCACCTTACTATCCCCAAGCCAATGGGCAGGTGGAAGATGTAAACAAAACTCTTAAGACAATGTGACAGCGAACCATCAACTCAGCCAAATCCAACTGGAATTTGATGTTATACTTGTCATTATGGGCTTACCAAAAATCAGTTAAGAATGCAACCGGTTTCTCACCTTTCCAAATCGTTTACGGGCTAGAGGCAGTCTTTCCCATCGAATGTCAAATTCCATCTCTAAAATTGGCAGTACAGTTATTTCCAGACACTTCTCCACTTGAAGAACGGTTAGTACACCTTGAGCAGCTTGATGAACAGCGTCGCGATGCGGCCCTGGCCACCGAGGCTCATAAGTAGAAGTTCAAGTGTCAATATGATAGGTCTGTGCGTCCTTGGGTTTTTTCTGAGGGCGACCTTGTCCTGGTTTACGACCAAGATAAGGACCCCCTGGGGGCAAAAAAGTTTAAACCCACGTGGTTCAGACCCTTCATTGTTAAGGAGGTTTTAAGGAAGGGCGCTTATCGTTTGGTCGATTTTGAAGGGAATGCTTTGGCGAATCCTAGGAATGGGCTCTACCTCAAGAAGTATTACTCATAGAACGGTCACTGTGGGTAACTTTTTGTAACATATGTATAGTCTTTGTGCTATTACTTTTTTACATTTCTTTTGAANTAATGTATTTCGGCCATCAGATGCTCTTCTGACCTCACACATTAGGGGGCATCTGTTATAACCCTAAATTGCACCACATATGCTTACCTGGTATCAGGCCAACTCATATCCCTTCCTTGACAAGGCCATGCTGAACAAACTCTTTAAAAACCTCTCAAATCAAGTAACCCGTGCCCTAACCCATTACTGGGCACGTTGGAATGCTGGCAGGCCTTCTACTACACGCGTTGGAATGTTGGCTGACCCACTACAGCCCGCGTTTACCTAACAAAGCACAAAAACAGGAAAGTTTCCGACGGAATGAAAATCTTTGGGTCAGTTAACTGGAACTCCCAGCCATGCATGGCCGAGAGTTCATCCAAAACCCTATCTCCTTCTAGCCTATAAAAGAAGGGGTAGGGGTACTATTTGGAGGGGGGGAAATCATAGCAAAGAAACTATGCCCAATTTCCGAATCCGTTTTGTCCCAACCCTTTAGCCTTTCCTCAAGCTTTAGGAGAATTCAAGAAAAGCAGTTGGAGGACAAAGAAGAGGAGGAGCCCAGGATCAGGATCAAGGAGCGGTGGTCGATCTCTATTATTATTGTAAGTTGATTCATCTTGAGATTAATAAAGAATACTTTTCCCCTCCCAATGCATGAGTCTTATATGTTTTATTTGGTTTATGCTTAATCTCTAACCCTCTAGTAGAACAATATCATGCATGCGTAGTGTTTTGTCTTGATTGCATGATCATCTTTGGAAGGAACAACAGAAGCAAGGGGATAAAGCACAACGAAGGATCTACACCAAACATCGATAAAAAGTTTAGTCGTTGCTTTCCATGTTTGCATGTGAAAACGGGTTTTAGGTTTGGGGTAGAAGGTTAAAAGTAATTTCTTATGGGTCATGATCTGCATGCAAGTTTAAGACCTAGATTGTTAGTCCGTAGGGTATAATTTCCCCACAACAACCCTTCTTTGCATGCATCTGTACACACTACAAAGACTTCATTCGGATATACAATCCTCAGGATTGGAGCACTGGTTAACAGTTCCTTCAATTGATGGAAGCTTCTCTCACAATCCTCAATCCAATGAAACTTCTTCTCCTTCCTTTGCAAGGAAGTGATACAGTGAGATATCCTCAAGAACCCTGCGATAAACCTTCTGTAATAACCAGCTAGACCCATAAAGGATCTCACTTTTGTCACATTATTTGGCGCTGGCCATTCTCTGATGGCCTCAATATTCTTAGGATCTACAGCTATCCCATCCTTTGAAATAATATGCCCCAAGAAATGGATCTTCTCCTGATAAAACAAGCACTTCCTCAACTTGGCATACAGTTGGTACTCTCTTATCACTTGTAACACCATCCTCAGATGTTGTTCATTCTCTTCCTCTGACTTGGAATACACCAGGATGTCATCCAAAAAGACTATAACAAACTTGTCCAGATAGTCCCTGAATACACCATTCATCAGGCACACAAAAACAACGGGTGCGTTCGACGATCCAAACAACACCACTGTGAACTCATAATGACCATACCTTATTCTAAAGGCGATGTTGTTGATGTATTCATCCTTTATCCTTACCTGGTGATATCTTGACCTGAGATCTATTTTCGTAAATATCTTCACATCCTTCAACTGATTGAAGAGGTCATCAATCCTCGACAGAGGATACTTGTTCTTTATAGTTACTTTGTTCAATTGTCTAAAATCGATACACAATCTCAGTGTCCCATCCTTCTTCTTCACGAACAGGACCGAGGCACGCCAAGGTGATACACTTGGGCATATGTACCCCTTCTTTAGAAGCTCTTCAAGATGCAATTGCAGTTCTTTTAGCTCTGGCGTACTCATTCTGTAAGGCTCTTTTGACACTGGAGCTGCCCTAGGCATCAAGTTTACAAAGAAGTCAATATCTCTTTTCGGAGTTAGTTTGGCTACCTCATGGAATACATATTCAAACTTCTTTAGTACCGCATGATCTCCAATATTTGATACCTCATCCTTAGATGCTTCCTCCACATGGGATGCAAATAACTAACATCCTTTTCTGTAGCACTTCTTCAGCTGCATTGCTAAGATTTATCTTATAGCAATAGTTCTGGGAATTCCTTGGACTTTTCTTTGATTCCCTTCCTCATCCAAGCAAGTGAATTCCTTGCTACAACAGTCCAAGATGGCATGGTGTTGGTCCAGCCAGTCCATCCCAACTACACAGTCATAAGAACCTAAAGGTAGAATGTTCAATTCAGCCTTTGTGCTCAGTTCATTCATGTCCACTGGACAAGACTTAACTAACTTAGTGACTCTTCTCTTGGTTCCTGTAGCCAACTACACTAACCAAGACTTTTCATGTTTTCTTCTCGACAAATGAAAACTTTCCACCACTCTAGGATCTATATAACTATGGCTAGCCCCTGAATCAATTAAAATAGTAAATGGTTGGTTGTTAATCATACCTTCCACTTCAATCATGTGTGACCGAAATTCATCTTGCTTGTTGTTCAGGGCTGCATAGATCCTTGGCATTCTACTGCCCATGTCCTACACTGCTTCAACGTGCTGAACATTATGGACAACTCTCACTTTGTCATTTTTGTGGGGACAATATCTATACTTATGGTTTCCCTGACAACCCAAATATTGAATGGGCATCTGCCTTGGCCTTTTTTCCCCTACGTCAGCCATTCTCAGCTCTCTAAACGATGGATGTCCTTGAGGACTGTTTCTAAAAAAATGTGGCTTAGTTCCCTTNATAACCCTAAATTGCACCACATATGCTTACCTGGCATCAGGCCAACTCATATCCCTTCCTTGCCAAGGCCATGCTGAACAAACTCTTTAAAAACCTCTCAAATCAAGTAACCCGTGCCCTAACCCATTACTGGGCGCGTTGGAACGCTGGCAGGCCTTCTACTACATGCATTGGAATGTTGGCTGACCCACTACATCCCGCGTTTACCTAACAAAGCACAAAAACAGGAAAGTTTCCGATGGAATGAAAAGCTTTGGGTCAGTTAACTGGAACTCCCATCCATGCATGGCCGAGAGTTCGTCCAAAACCCTAGCTCCTTCTAGCCTATAAAAGAAGGGGTAGGGGTACTATTTGGAGGGGGGGAAATCATAGCAAAGAAACTCTGCCCAATTTCTGAATCCGTTTTGTCCCAACCCTTTAGCCTTTCCTCAAGCTTTAGGAGAATTCAAGCAAACCAGTTGGAGGACAAAGAAGAGGAGGAGCCTAGGATCAGGATCAAGGAGCGGTGGCCGATCTCTATTATTATTGTAAGTTGATTCATCTTGAGATTAATAAAGAATAATTTTCCCGTCCCAATGCACGAGTCTTATATGTTTTATTTGGTTTATGCTTAATCTCTAACCCTCTAGTAGAACAATAGCATGCATGCGTAGTGTTTTGTCTTGATTGCAAGATCATCTTTGGAAGGAGCAGCAGAAGCAAGGGGATAAAGCACAACGGAGGATCTACACCAAACATCGATAAAAAGGTTAGTCATTTCTTTCCATGTTTTCATGTGAAAAAGAGTTTTAGGTTTGGGGTAGAAGGTTAAAAGTAATTTCTTATGGGTCATGATCTACATGCAAGTTTAAGACCTAGCTTGTTAGTCCGTAGGGTATAATTTCCCCACATCAACCCTTCTTTGCATGCATCTGTACACACTACAAAGACTTCATTCGGATATACAATCCTCAGGATTGGAGCGCTGGCTAAAAGTTGCTTCAATTGATGGAAGCTTCTCTCACAATCCTCTGTCCAATGAAACTTCTTCTCCTTACTTTGCAAGGAAGTGATACAGTGAGATATCCTCAAGAACCCTGCGATAAACCTTCTATAATAACTAGATAGACCCATAAAGGATCTCACTTTTTTCACATTATTTGGCGCTGACCATTCTCTGATGGCCTCAATATTCTTAGGATCTACAGCTATCCCATCCTTCGAAATAATATGCCCCAAGAAATGGATCTTCTCCTGATAAAACAAGCACTTCCTCGACTTAGCATACAGTTGGTACTCTCTTATCACTTGTAACACCATCCTGAGATTTTGTTCGTTCTCTTCCTCTGACTTGGAATACACCAGGATGTCATCCAAAAAGACTATAACAAACTTGTCCAGATAGTCCCTGAATACACCATTCATCAGGCACACAAAAACAACGGGTGCGTTCGACGATCCAAACAACACCACTGTGAACTCATAATGACCATACCTTATTCTAAAGGCGATGTTGTTGATGTATTCATCCTTTATCCTTACCTGGTGATATCTTGACCTGAGATCTATTTTCGTAAATATCTTCACATCCTTCAACTGATTGAAGAGGTCATCAATCCTCGACAGAGGATACTTGTTCTTTATAGTTACTTTGTTCAATTGTCTAAAATCGATACACAATCTCAGTGTCCCATCCTTCTTATTCACGAACAGGACCGAGGCACGCCAAGGTGACACACTTGGGCATATGTACCCCTTCTTCAGAAGCTCTTCAAGATGCAATTGCAGTTCTTTTAGCTCTGGCATACTCATTCTGTAAGGCTCTTTTGACACTGGAGTTTCCCTAGGCATCAAGTTTACAAAGAAGTCAATATCTATTTTCGGAGGTAGTTTGGCTACCTCATGGAATACATATTCAAACTCCTTTAGTACCGCATGATCTCCAATATTTGAGACCTCATCCTTAGATGCTTCCTCCACATGGGATGCAAATAACTAACATCCTTTTATCTAGCCATTCTTCAGCTGCATTGCTAAGATTTATCTTATAGCAATAGTTCTGGGAATTCCTTGGACTTTTCTTCGATTCCCTTCCTCATCCAAGCAAGTGAATTCCTTGCTACAACAGTCCAAGATGGCATGGTGTTGGTCCAACCAGTCCATCCCAACTACACATTCATAAGAACCTAAAGGTAGAATGTTCAATTCAGCCTTTGTGCTCAGTCCATTCATGTCCACTGGACAAGACTTAACTAACTTAGTGACTCTTCTCTTGGTTCCTGTAGCCAACTACACTAACCAAGAATTTTCATGTTTTCTTCTCGACAAATGAAAACTTTCCACCACTCTAGGATCTATATAACTATGGCTAGCCCCTGAATCAATTAAAATAGTAAATGGTTGGTTGTTAATCATACCTTCCACTTCAATCATGTGTGACCGAAATTCATCTTGCTTGTTGTTCAGGGTTGCATAGATCCTTGGCATTCTACTACCCATGTCCTACACTACTTCAGCATGCTGAACATTATGGACAACTCTCACTTTGTCATTTTTGTGGGGACAATATCTGTACTTATGGTTTCCCTGACAACCCCAATATTGAATGGGCATCTGCCTTGGCCTTTTTTCCCCTACGTCAGCCATTCTCAGCTCTCTAAACGATGGATGTCCTTGAGGACTGTTTCTAAAAAAATGTGGCTTAGTTCCCTTCTTCTTATGATCCATCTGGAATTTCTTCTTGTCTTCCCAAGCCTTCCGAAAAGTAGGTTTCTCTCTTTTCTACTCATATACACATTTCACTCTTCTTATAGTTCCTTCCATAATATAAGGATCATCATGTTGAATCTTGTCACCGATGGAAGGTGGTAGTCCACTCAGATACATTTGAATCTTGACAGTATCATCTTTGATGAACAAAACATACTTTAGTAACTCCAAAAACCTACGTTCATACTCATCAATGGTCATGCTACCTAGCTTGAGTTCAAATAACTCTTTCATCTTTCTGTCATAATATCTTTTAGTCAAGTATTTCTTCTCAAAATATCTCTTGAATTATTTCCAAGTGATATCTTTCTCTCTAATGTGTTGCACCTGCACACGTTGATCCCACCACATGGATGCTTTTCCTTTCAGTTGATACATCGCAATTCTTCCTTCTACATGAGAGGAATAATTATGCAGTTGGAAATATTTCCTCATGCCAAGAAACCATGTCTCATCATCTTCCTCCTTATTATGTTCTCCATCAAACGTAGGAGGCTTAATCTTATTCATTTCTCCTTTTAGTTCATCCACTCCAGACCTCCTATGCTTTATGGTAGGAGATGGGCTTGAACTACTACATGCTTCCTTATTGGAATGCTTTGGGGAGCGACATCAATGTCTGCTAACACTCCTTGATCTTATTTTCTTCTCAGGGGTCCTACAACTCATTGTTTTGCTTGAGTCACTGTCCTTTTCCAATTTCTTTTTTATTATTTCTAAACTCTTTAACAACTTTACGTTGAATTCACCTTGCTTCTCCTGAGCTTTCCTGAGATTTTTGCTATCTGCTCGGTGAGTTTGGGCATCTTTCTGCAATCTTTCAATGATTTGCATCATGTTTCCCTCCTTATCTATCTCTTCTCTGTGACCATTGGATTTCAACCCTTCAACTCTCAAATGAACATCCATTCCTTTTGCTTCATTCTCTGAACAAGAAGTAGTCTGTGCCTCTTTCATTTCTTTTACACTCAATGAAAATTCCATTCGATTTTGGAACCTGTTGAAATTCTACATCACAATGTGCAGACAACCAGAATTTGTTAGGCCATTATTCCTTAACAATTCCCACAGCATTCAAAAACCAACACAATTTAAGAAAAAAATTTAGTTTTCATGATTTTTTCAAGCTCTGCTCGACTCTATAACAATTTCAGGCCTTAGCCCTTTTCTCTTAGCCTCAACCCCTGCAACCACAGGTTGTGACCAATCACTAGACCAATAAGTGCTTAATCAAGACTTTAGGATTTCAGAGTTTCGGGTGTTGGAAGCCTTCATGCTTACTTCCTTCCAATCTTGTGACTTCCAAACTTCCAACTCCTCTATCTTTTGGGCCCATAGCACAACTGTCACCCACTATGGTGGTGACACATGGTGCACTTAGGAAGGTCCATGTCACCCCAGGCGATGTCATCCTGCCCCACTGCATCAACATTTTTCTTCGGAACCCACTGGAATGTGGAACACATCCTATGTGTCCACATCCATCCAAGTGGCATCATCATGACCCACTACTTCGACTCTTTGGGACTTCGTAATTTCAGGTTTCGGGAGTTTGTGCGTCAGCACATCCCACTTCTCTCGATAGCCGAACTCCTGAAATTACAATNCATCCTTCAACTGATTGAAGAGGTCATCAATCCTCGACAGAGGATACTTGTTCTTTATAGTTACTTTGTTCAATTGTCTAAAATCGATACACAATCTCAGTGTCCCATCCTTCTTATTCACGAACAGGACCGAGGCACGCCAAGGTGACACACTTGGGCATATGTACCCCTTCTTCAGAAGCTCTTCAAGATGCAATTGCAGTTCTTTTAGCTCTGGCATACTCATTCTGTAAGGCTCTTTTGACACTGGAGTTTCCCTAGGCATCAAGTTTACAAAGAAGTCAATATCTATTTTCGGAGGTAGTTTGGCTACCTCATGGAATACATATTCAAACTCCTTTAGTACCGCATGATCTCCAATATTTGAGACCTCATCCTTAGATGCTTCCTCCACATGGGATGCAAATAACTAACATCCTTTTATCTAGCCATTCTTCAGCTGCATTGCTAAGATTTATCTTATAGCAATAGTTCTGGGAATTCCTTGGACTTTTCTTCGATTCCCTTCCTCATCCAAGCAAGTGAATTCCTTGCTACAACAGTCCAAGATGGCATGGTGTTGGTCCAACCAGTCCATCCCAACTACACATTCATAAGAACCTAAAGGTAGAATGTTCAATTCAGCCTTTGTGCTCAGTCCATTCATGTCCACTGGACAAGACTTAACTAACTTAGTGACTCTTCTCTTGGTTCCTGTAGCCAACTACACTAACCAAGAATTTTCATGTTTTCTTCTCGACAAATGAAAACTTTCCACCACTCTAGGATCTATATAACTATGGCTAGCCCCTGAATCAATTAAAATAGTAAATGGTTGGTTGTTAATCATACCTTCCACTTCAATCATGTGTGACCGAAATTCATCTTGCTTGTTGTTCAGGGCTGCATAGATCCTTGGCATTCTACTGCCCATGTCCTACACTGCTTCAACGTGCTGAACATTATGGACAACTCTCACTTTGTCATTTTTGTGGGGACAATATCTATACTTATGGTTTCCCTGACAACCCAAATATTGAATGGGCATCTGCCTTGGCCTTTTTTCCCCTACGTCAGCCATTCTCAGCTCTCTAAACGATGGATGTCCTTGAGGACTGTTTCTAAAAAAATGTGGCTTAGTTCCCTTCTTCTTATGATCCATCTGGAATTTCTTCTTGTCTTCCCAAGCCTTCCGAAAAGTAGGTTTCTCTCTTTTCTACTCATATACACATTTCACTCTTCTTATAGTTCCTTCCATAATATAAGGATCATCATGTTGAATCTTGTCACCGATGGAAGGTGGTAGTCCACTCAGATACATTTGAATCTTGACAGTATCATCTTTGATGAACAAAACATACTTTAGTAACTCCAAAAACCTACGTTCATACTCATCAATGGTCATGCTACCTAGCTTGAGTTCAAATAACTCTTTCATCTTTCTGTCATAATATCTTTTAGTCAAGTATTTCTTCTCAAAATATCTCTTGAATTATTTCCAAGTGATATCTTTCTCTCTAATGTGTTGCACCTGCACACGTTGATCCCACCACATGGATGCTTTTCCTTTCAGTTGATACATCGCAATTCTTCCTTCTACATGAGAGGAATAATTATGCAGTTGGAAATATTTCCTCATGCCAAGAAACCATGTCTCATCATCTTCCTCCTTATTATGTTCTCCATCAAACGTAGGAGGCTTAATCTTATTCATTTCTCCTTTTAGTTCATCCACTCCAGACCTCCTATGCTTTATGGTAGGAGATGGGCTTGAACTACTACATGCTTCCTTATTGGAATGCTTTGGGGAGCGACATCAATGTCTGCTAACACTCCTTGATCTTATTTTCTTCTCAGGGGTCCTACAACTCATTGTTTTGCTTGAGTCACTGTCCTTTTCCAATTTCTTTTTTATTATTTCTAAACTCTTTAACAACTTTACGTTGAATTCACCTTGCTTCTCCTGAGCTTTCCTGAGATTTTTGCTATCTGCTCGGTGAGTTTGGGCATCTTTCTGCAATCTTTCAATGATTTGCATCATGTTTCCCTCCTTATCTATCTCTTCTCTGTGACCATTGGATTTCAACCCTTCAACTCTCAAATGAACATCCATTCCTTTTGCTTCATTCTCTGAACAAGAAGTAGTCTGTGCCTCTTTCATTTCTTTTACACTCAATGAAAATTCCATTCGATTTTGGAACCTGTTGAAATTCTACATCACAATGTGCAGACAACCAGAATTTGTTAGGCCATTATTCCTTAACAATTCCCACAGCATTCAAAAACCAACACAATTTAAGAAAAAAATTTAGTTTTCATGATTTTTTCAAGCTCTGCTCGACTCTATAACAATTTCAGGCCTTAGCCCTTTTCTCTTAGCCTCAACCCCTGCAACCACAGGTTGTGACCAATCACTAGACCAATAAGTGCTTAATCAAGACTTTAGGATTTCAGAGTTTCGGGTGTTGGAAGCCTTCATGCTTACTTCCTTCCAATCTTGTGACTTCCAAACTTCCAACTCCTCTATCTTTTGGGCCCATAGCACAACTGTCACCCACTATGGTGGTGACACATGGTGCACTTAGGAAGGTCCATGTCACCCCAGGCGATGTCATCCTGCCCCACTGCATCAACATTTTTCTTCGGAACCCACTGGAATGTGGAACACATCCTATGTGTCCACATCCATCCAAGTGGCATCATCATGACCCACTACTTCGACTCTTTGGGACTTCGTAATTTCAGGTTTCGGGAGTTTGTGCGTCAGCACATCCCACTTCTCTCGATAGCCGAACTCCTGAAATTACAATGTGTTCTTCTACTTGATCCAGTAGTCAAGCTCTTTTTTCCAGATCTACGGTGTAGACCTCCTTGGGACTTCGGATTTTCGGGTTTCAGAGATTTGTGCCTCAGTGCACCTCGCTTCTCCTGATTGTCGAACTCTGAAAGGATTCTAGGATAACCTTCTTGCACCTTCTCTAGATCTAATAGTCGTAGAGGTTTTTCCTCTCCTTCTGAATAGATCCTATGGCTCCAACACCCCAAGTGTTGAGCGCTCTCTCTTTGTGGTCAAATATAACGTCGGTTGCGGTTTTATTCTACCACTACTCCTCCTGAGCTTCGTAACATGGCCAAGTAACCCCTTGGCACTCAAAAACATTCTAAGGTTCGAAATTGGCTCCATATGAACACCATTTCCACCCGAAACCTTGGGTCCAAAGACCACTTATTCGGCCCATTCAGGCTCAGTATGGAAACCATGGCTCTGATACCATATTGTAATGCCCCCGGCCATCTACCCACTTGTCGAGTAATGCTACTACATGGAATAAAACTTATATATATATATATAGAGAGAGAGAGAGAGACAGAGAGAGAGAGAGAGAGAGAGAGAGAGAGATGAATTTAAATTACTTAACACATTTAACTAAGAAATACAGAGTAAACACAATATTACTGCTAACATACAGAAGTAATGGAATTAACAATAATTCATAATTGCAACGGAATACATGATTATATTGCAAGCGTCATAGACATGCATTTTAATTGAACTTAAACACATGCATATACTTATATTTGCAATGGTAGTAACACCACCAACCA
>JZKD02S1226603.1:0-12411 GCA_000966675.3 Picea glauca | reverse complement strand
GTAATTGTGCACTTCTCCTTCTTGAAAACATACCACAAGATCAAGAAGGACATTTTTTGGGAAGGTCTTAAAACAGATGTTCGAAAGTTTTTTTTGAATCTGTGGTCTGCCAACATAATAAAGGAGAGACAATAAATATTTTGTATCTCATACAATCATTAGCTATACCAAGTGAATGTTGGAAAGAAGTTTTAATGGATTTTATTGCAAGCTTACCAAAATTTGAAGGAAATATTGTCATCATGGTAGTAGTGGATCAACTAAAAAAGTATGCCCATTTTTATCTCTTTATCATCTTTTTAAAGAAAGTATGTTAGACACAACATTCATGGAAACAATTCAAAAGATGCATGGAGCCCCCAAGATTTTTGTATGTGACATAGATCCAATTTTTAATAGAAATGTTTCGAATAAATAATTTTCTTTTTTGCATACTCAATCGGCTCATAGCTCATCTTACCATCCTTAATCCAATGGGAAAATAGAGTTTGTGAATAAGTTTCTAGAAATATATCTCCATTTATTTTCATATAATAAATACACACAATGGGTGAAGTGGTTTCCCTTGGAGGAATGGTGGTACAACACATTTTCCATGCTTCATAAAAAATGTCTCCATTTATGGAAATTTATGGATATCATCCTCCATCCATCACATCACCCTTGAAAGGGACTATAAATTTTCAAGAAATGGAGGACCAAATATGGAACTAACAAGAGGTTCTCAAACTATTGAAGGACAACTTGGTTACGACACAAAATATGATGAAACAAAAAGAAGATAAACAACATAGTGAAGGGTGATTTGAAGTGGGGGATTGGGTATTTATATGGCTACAACCATATAAATATATGTCCCTCAAGAAAAAAAAATAAGGATAATAAATTATGACCCAAATATTATGGCCCTTATAAAGTTTTTTCAAAGGATTGGAAGTATGGATTAGAAATTGGAGTTTCCTCCATCTTCACATGTACATCTAGTCTTCCATGATTTTTGCTTAAAGAAGGTCATCAACAACAATATCCCAGTCTAAAAAGTTTTACCACAGATTAATGAACAAGGGAAAATCATACTAGAACTGGAAAAAATACTTGAAACAATAATTAAGTGGCTAAGAAATCAATAAGTTATAGAGTACATCATCAAATGGAAGAGATGACATCGAAATATGAGTTATTCATGCAGAAACGACCATGGTTAGTCAAGTGTTGAGTACAACACTTGTTTAAAGGAGATGAGAATGTTAATACCTATACAAATCCTCATGTTATATAAAAAACCCCTTATTAATCCCTAGATATTGAATTATTACATTTCTAGTGTTATATTTGTATGTAGGCTAGAATCCTTCATTAGACCCCTTCATTATAATTATACCCCTTGTCTCATATATATATACCAAGGAGACCTAGTATTAAGGGAATTTTATCTCATCTTGTATATTGGATATATTGTAAAAGGAGGTTTCCCCTTCAAAGTGGACTGCATTCATTGAATTTTTGTCAATTTTAAGGCATTGGATAATAACATTGTCATCTTATATTCTTCAATATTTAACTAATTCTCAAACCTTCTGGTGAAATATCCCTCTCCTTCACTGGGAATGGGGGTATCTCTATGAATTACTACAAACATAACATTGTTTTCAATTTCAATTACAAGACTAAAGGTGGTAATGTCGAGAAGAATTAATGGATGCCTTCATTTTTCAATTTTTCCACCTAAAGTGTAGAACCATATGCAATAACTTCATTGGAGTTTGTTCTTTTACAGAGTTTATTTCCATCAAATAATTCTTGGAGGATTTCTTGCACCTTTTGAATGCGTGTGGAGACTCCTTCCAATAAAACTTAGTCAATTTTCTATCTTCTCATGTTGTCATCTTCCAAACATTACTTCATGATTTCCATGCACATTTAAATAAATCAACATTTATCTCCTCAACTTTTTCTCTACTAATATTTATATAAAAATCTATTACTTAATATAGGAATTCAATATCAATCACTTTATCCATGACAAACTATAGACTTATTTTATCTCTGTTGTATTATGAGCAGACTATCAGAAGATATTTTTCACTTGTGGTAAATTCCTTTTTGGTAATGGAATTTTAGGTATATCACAACCCATACCCTCTTGGAATTTTTTTACCGTAGTGTGCTAGGGCTATTGGAGAATTCAAAGGAAATTGTAGGGTTAATGTTTCAACCTAAGCATGAAAAGGAGATAGGGTTTGGGATAAAACCTAGGGAGATAAAGACAAAAATACTTCTTTATGTGATACTAGAGGACAAGGGATAAAGAAACACATTGCACATTTGTTTTAGAAAAAAAGGATCGTGGAGCAATACAATAAAACAAATGCAGAAATAAAACACAAAAGATACACAATACAATAGAGAGACAAATATACGTGGTTGACCCAGTGTGGGCTATGCCCACCAGAGAAATTTCCATATCCTTCCTTTATTATTATCCAACAAATGAAGGGATACAACCTACAACACACCCGTTGTAACTTGCTCATATTTCTCTCATAGTCTCTTCTCTCAAAATACAATGTTCGCAACAATACATAGCCACAATACATATCCCTCATAAAAGAGGGATTCCTTCTAGAGGAAAAAAACCCTAACATAACTTCTACCGTTAGATCTGCGACCTGATAATGAATGATCCAAATTTACAAGGAAAAATTTCCTTCGGGGGCTTTGCCCCCAAACCCCCACCAGGAGCCCACTTTCCCCCAGACCTCGCAGGGGGGCTAACCTCGTCCATGTGGAGGAGTCTAAAGTCTTCATGGGGTATAAACATGGTTGAAAACAAATACCTCTGAATCAGGAATATAATCAGGCTCTACAACCAACAAATGTTTGGGTACAAGTTTAAGTGCCAAGGAGGATCTTCGATGGAGAAGGCTAGGATTTTCATGGTTTTTGTATCTAGGGTTTAGAGAGGTTGAAATTGTAAAAAATTGTGCTAAGATGTTTTTATGTACATGGAATTTATCACATATATATTAATGAAGTGCTTTAGCTATCTAATCATTCTCTAGTTTTAGATGGATGTTTATCTGAACTACTATCTTCTTTATTGGGTAATTTCTGGCACTTGTTGTTCATGATGATTTCAAATTACATGAGGTTGAAATTGTTCCTTGATTTATGGTCCATATGGAATATAAGAAGTTAGATTTACTCGATTATATTTTTTGATAATAAAGTAGTTTTAGATCCATTGTATGCATGGCGGATTGTGCCTCAATAGATGAAACTTCTTATTGTTGAAGTGCACTTTTTTGTATATTTTCTCTCATTCTCCCTCATAATTTGGGTTGAAAGGATGTGAATTGTTGTTTTCTATTTTCTATTGTAATTAAATACTTTGATCAACCCTAAGGATGAAAGTTCATGGTGACTAGATTTGAGAAACCTCTGTTGTGACATGAAATTCCTAAATTTTCATTAATTTATCATATGCAAAANGTAATTGTGCACTTCTCCTTCTTGAAAACATACCACAAGATCAAGAAGGACATTTTTTGGGAAGGTCTTAAAACAGATGTTCGAAAGTTTTTTTTGAATCTGTGGTCTGCCAACATAATAAAGGAGAGACAATAAATATTTTGTATCTCATACAATCATTAGCTATACCAAGTGAATGTTGGAAAGAAGTTTTAATGGATTTTATTGCAAGCTTACCAAAATTTGAAGGAAATATTGTCATCATGGTAGTAGTGGATCAACTAAAAAAGTATGCCCATTTTTATCTCTTTATCATCTTTTTAAAGAAAGTATGTTAGACACAACATTCATGGAAACAATTCAAAAGATGCATGGAGCCCCCAAGATTTTTGTATGTGACATAGATCCAATTTTTAATAGAAATGTTTCGAATAAATAATTTTCTTTTTTGCATACTCAATCGGCTCATAGCTCATCTTACCATCCTTAATCCAATGGGAAAATAGAGTTTGTGAATAAGTTTCTAGAAATATATCTCCATTTATTTTCATATAATAAATACACACAATGGGTGAAGTGGTTTCCCTTGGAGGAATGGTGGTACAACACATTTTCCATGCTTCATAAAAAATGTCTCCATTTATGGAAATTTATGGATATCATCCTCCATCCATCACATCACCCTTGAAAGGGACTATAAATTTTCAAGAAATGGAGGACCAAATATGGAACTAACAAGAGGTTCTCAAACTATTGAAGGACAACTTGGTTACGACACAAAATATGATGAAACAAAAAGAAGATAAACAACATAGTGAAGGGTGATTTGAAGTGGGGGATTGGGTATTTATATGGCTACAACCATATAAATATATGTCCCTCAAGAAAAAAAAATAAGGATAATAAATTATGACCCAAATATTATGGCCCTTATAAAGTTTTTTCAAAGGATTGGAAGTATGGATTAGAAATTGGAGTTTCCTCCATCTTCACATGTACATCTAGTCTTCCATGATTTTTGCTTAAAGAAGGTCATCAACAACAATATCCCAGTCTAAAAAGTTTTACCACAGATTAATGAACAAGGGAAAATCATACTAGAACTGGAAAAAATACTTGAAACAATAATTAAGTGGCTAAGAAATCAATAAGTTATAGAGTACATCATCAAATGGAAGAGATGACATCGAAATATGAGTTATTCATGCAGAAACGACCATGGTTAGTCAAGTGTTGAGTACAACACTTGTTTAAAGGAGATGAGAATGTTAATACCTATACAAATCCTCATGTTATATAAAAAACCCCTTATTAATCCCTAGATATTGAATTATTACATTTCTAGTGTTATATTTGTATGTAGGCTAGAATCCTTCATTAGACCCCTTCATTATAATTATACCCCTTGTCTCATATATATATACCAAGGAGACCTAGTATTAAGGGAATTTTATCTCATCTTGTATATTGGATATATTGTAAAAGGAGGTTTCCCCTTCAAAGTGGACTGCATTCATTGAATTTTTGTCAATTTTAAGGCATTGGATAATAACATTGTCATCTTATATTCTTCAATATTTAACTAATTCTCAAACCTTCTGGTGAAATATCCCTCTCCTTCACTGGGAATGGGGGTATCTCTATGAATTACTACAAACATAACATTGTTTTCAATTTCAATTACAAGACTAAAGGTGGTAATGTCGAGAAGAATTAATGGATGCCTTCATTTTTCAATTTTTCCACCTAAAGTGTAGAACCATATGCAATAACTTCATTGGAGTTTGTTCTTTTACAGAGTTTATTTCCATCAAATAATTCTTGGAGGATTTCTTGCACCTTTTGAATGCGTGTGGAGACTCCTTCCAATAAAACTTAGTCAATTTTCTATCTTCTCATGTTGTCATCTTCCAAACATTACTTCATGATTTCCATGCACATTTAAATAAATCAACATTTATCTCCTCAACTTTTTCTCTACTAATATTTATATAAAAATCTATTACTTAATATAGGAATTCAATATCAATCACTTTATCCATGACAAACTATAGACTTATTTTATCTCTGTTGTATTATGAGCAGACTATCAGAAGATATTTTTCACTTGTGGTAAATTCCTTTTTGGTAATGGAATTTTAGGTATATCACAACCCATACCCTCTTGGAATTTTTTTACCGTAGTGTGCTAGGGCTATTGGAGAATTCAAAGGAAATTGTAGGGTTAATGTTTCAACCTAAGCATGAAAAGGAGATAGGGTTTGGGATAAAACCTAGGGAGATAAAGACAAAAATACTTCTTTATGTGATACTAGAGGACAAGGGATAAAGAAACACATTGCACATTTGTTTTAGAAAAAAAGGATCGTGGAGCAATAAAATAAAACAAATGCAGAAATAAAACACAGAATATACACAATACAATAGAGAGACAAATATACGTGGTTGACCCAGTGTGGGCTATGCCCACCAGAAAAATTTCCATATCCTTCCTTTATTATTATCCAACAAATGAAGGGATACAACCTACAACACACCCGTTGTAACTTGCTCATATTTCTCTCATAGTATCTTCTCTCAAAATACAATATTCGCAACAATACATAGCCACAATACATATCCCTCATAAAAGAGGGCTTCCTTCTAGAGGAAAAAAACCCTAACATAACTTCTACCGTTAGATCTACAACCTGATAATGAATGATCCAAATTTACAAGGAAAAATTTCCTTCGGGGGCTTTGCCCCCAAACCCCCATCAGGAGCCCACTTTCCCCCAGACCTCGCAGGGGGGCTAACCTCCTCCATGTGGAGGAGTCTAAAGTCTTCATGGGGTATAAACATGGTTGAAAACAAATACCTCTGAATCAGGAATATAATCAGACTCTACAACCAACAAATGTTTGGGTACAAGTTTAAGTGCCAAGGAGGATCTTCGATGGAGAAGGCTAGGATTTTCATGGTTTTTGTATCTAGGGTTTAGAGAGGTTGAAATTGTAAAAAAATGTGCTAAGATGTTTTTATGTACATGCACTTTATCACATATATATTAATGAAGTGCTTTAGCTATCTAATCATTCTCTAGTTTTAGATGGATGTTTATCTGAACTACTATCTTCTTTATTGGGTAATTTCTGGCACTTGTTGTTCATGATGATTTCAAATTACATGAGGTTGAAATTGTTCCTTGATTTATGGTCCATATGGAATATAAGAAGTTAGATTTACTCGATTATATTTTTTGATAATAAAGTAGTTTTAGATCCATTGTATGCATGGCGGATTGTGCCTCAATAGATGAAACTTCTTATTGTTGAAGTGCACTTTTTTGTATATTTTCTCTCATTCTCCCTCATAATTTGGGTTGAAAGGATGTGAATTGTTGTTTTCTATTTTCTATTGTAATTAAATACTTTGATCAACCCTAAGGATGAAAGTTCATGGTGACTAGATTTGAGAAACCTCTGTTGTGACATGAAATTCCTAAATTTTCATTAATTTATCATATGCAAAAGAAACACTATACAACAAGTAGATATTTGTAACAAGAAAAAATGAAAATATAATTCTAGAAAAATGTAATTTGTTATTGCAAGGAAACTATTAATACAATAGTGAAAGCAAGATTAGAAGTTGTTTTATTGCATTTCTCTATTTCTATTGTATTTTTGTGTTTTAAGTATTGTAGGATGTTATAGGTAGTGGTTATTATATTTTTACTAACATGAATATGTCAACCATAACTTCTTGCAATTTAATGAAAACTTATATGAGAGTGGTTGTATTGTAGCTTACAAATATTTTTATATCACTAAAAGGAAAAAATGAAAACACAAATTCGAGTGGTTGTATTGTAGCTTACAAATATTTTTATATCACTAAAAGGAAAAAATGAAAACACAAATTCAAGGAACACATTTAAGTATAGCGCAAGAGATTGAATGAAAATATAAAGCTATAGATTCTATATATTTTAAAGTGTAAAAGGAAAGTCTCATTAGTTTCATAATAAATTATTCAAACTATGAAAAATAACAATGAAAACCACTAAAATCAATTTTCTTCATGTAGCCACAATATTTCATAATATAGCATCTTGGTTTTGATAGGAAAGAAAATTTATATAGGAAACATCATCATGCTAAAAATAATTATTCGAAGATCATAAACTATCATGCATCTATTTATGTGTTATTAAAGTAAAAATAGTGTTCATAAACCGTAGGCTTTAGATAATACTTTCATATTAATCTATGTAGAACTTTGAAACTAAATCATAAACCATTGCATATACTAATATAGGAATTATTATAAGTATCAACTTGAATACTAAAATGTTTAGTAAGTTAGAAGGAAAGTCTACCAAGGACATGTGAGTAGCAATTCATATTCCAAACATTCTATGCATAGAAAGAACCTAAAACCATTGTTTTTCCATGGGCTTGAACTCATGATAGGAGCTACACAAGAGCCATATTATAAAAAACAACATGCCAACGATGCCAATAGATATTTTAGATCCATACAATTAAAACATGCGACTCTCTATGTTCATAATTGATTCAAGTCATTTGTGAGTCCCGGTAAGGTCATAGCCTTTGAAGGCACATAAAATTTAAAATGACTCAAAAAGAGATAGAAAGAGATAAGAGAGTTAATGGGAAAGAAAAACACCAATGCTAATGTGATAATAGAAATAGAGAACAAAATTGACACTAGTCCAAGGTTTCCAATTAATTATTATTCAAAGAAATACATGTGTAATTGAACCTAATACCTGTAGAGATGGGCTAATCCATGAAACCAATGAGCCTATAATCCATGAAACCAGTGAACATATTATTTTTCCCTAACTTGAGTTAATACCTGTAGATATGGGTTAATCCATGAAACAAATAAGCCCATTAGTTTTCCCTAACTTTGAATTATTTTTATGAAGAACTTTTTATGAAGAACGTAAACTTAAGGCCATGATACAAAGAGCAAAGTGTCTAAATATTTCATAGTGCATGTAAAACCGACTTATCTAGCGAATTATCAAATAAAAATTATTAAGGGAAACCACTTTTTGTTTTAGAAAAAAAACATTTCAACCTGAAATTCAAAACCCCATCAACTTTTGTTAGGAACACAAGTTATCTAGGTAACCAATAATTTAATACAAAACATCAAGACAACGGGAAACCAAGGAAGATGTAGGTTGTCANTTTATCACATATATATTAATGAAGTGCTTTAGCTATCTAATCATTCTCTAGTTTTAGATGGATGTTTATCTGAACTACTATCTTCTTTATTGGGTAATTTCTGGCACTTGTTGTTCATGATGATTTCAAATTACATGAGGTTGAAATTGTTCCTTGATTTATGGTCCATATGGAATATAAGAAGTTAGATTTACTCGATTATATTTTTTGATAATAAAGTAGTTTTAGATCCATTGTATGCATGGCGGATTGTGCCTCAATAGATGAAACTTCTTATTGTTGAAGTGCACTTTTTTGTATATTTTCTCTCATTCTCCCTCATAATTTGGGTTGAAAGGATGTGAATTGTTGTTTTCTATTTTCTATTGTAATTAAATACTTTGATCAACCCTAAGGATGAAAGTTCATGGTGACTAGATTTGAGAAACCTCTGTTGTGACATGAAATTCCTAAATTTTCATTAATTTATCATATGCAAAAAAAAAAACACTATACAACAAGTAGATATTTCTAACAAGAAAAAATGAAAATATAATTCTAGAAAAATGTAATATGTTATTGCAAGGAAACTATTAATACAATAGTGAAAGCAAGATTAAAAGTTGTTTTATTGCATTTCTCTATTTCTATTGTATTTTTGTGTTTTAAGTATTGTAGGATGTTATAGGTAGTGGTTATTATATTTTTACTAACATGAATATGTCGACCATAACTTCTTGCAATTTAATGAAAACTTATATGAGAGTGGTTGTATTGTAGCTTACAAATATTTTTATATCACTAAAAGGAAAAAATGAAAACACAAATTCAAGGAACACATTTAAGTATAGCGCAAGAGATTGAATGAAAATATGAAGCTATAGATTCTAGATATTTTAAAGTGTAAAAGGAAAGTCTCATTAGTTTCATAATAAATTATTCAAACTATGAAAAATAACAATGAAAACCACAAAAGCACTAGTTCTAAAATCAATTCATAATATAGCATCTTGGTTTTGATAGGAAAGAAAATTTATATAGGAAAACATCATCATGCTAAAAATAATTATTCGAAGATCATAAACTATCATGCATCTATTTATGTGTTATTAAAGTAAAAATAGTGTTCATAAAGCGTAGGCTTTAGATAATACTTTCATATTAATCTATGTAGAACTTTGAAACTAAATCATAAACCATTGCATATACTAATATAGGAATTATTATAAGTATCAACTTGAATACTAAAATGTTTAGTAAGTTATAAGGAAAGTCTATCAAGGACATGTGAGTAGCAATTCATATTCCAAACATTCTATGCATAGAAAGAACCTAAAACCATTGTTTTTCCATGGGCTTGAACTCATCATAGGAGCTACACAAGAGCCATATTATAAAAAACAACATGCCAACGATGCCAATAGATATTTTAGATCCATACAATTAAAACATGCGACTCTCTATGTTCATAATTGATTCAAGTCATTTGTGAGTCCCGGTAAGGTCATAGCCTTTGAAGGCACATAAAATTTAAAATGACTCAAAAAGAGATAGAAAGAGATAAGAGAGTTAATGGGAAAGAAAAACACCAATGCTAATGTGATAATAGAAATAGAGAACAAAATTGACACTAGTCCAAGGTTTCCAATTAATTATTATTCAAAGAAATACATGTGTAATTGAACCTAATACCTGTAGAGATGGGCTAATCCATGAAACCAATGAGCCTATAATCCATGAAACCAGTGAACATATTATTTTTCCCTAACTTGAGTTAATACCTGTAGATATGGGTTAATCCATGAAACAAATAAGCCCATTAGTTTTCCCTAACTTTGAATTATTTTTATGAAGAACTTTTTATGAAGAACGTAAACTTAAGGCCATGATACAAAGAGCAAAGTGTCTAAATATTTCATAGTGCATGTAAAACCGACTTATCTAGCGAATTATCAAATAAAAATTATTAAGGGAAACCACTTTTTGTTTTAGAAAAAAAACATTTCAACCTGAAATTCAAAACCCCATCAACTTTTGTTAGGAACACAAGTTATCTAGGTAACCAATAATTTAATACAAAACATCAAGACAACGGGAAACCAAGGAAGATGTAGGTTGTCATAGCTCGAATAATAGAATGTAGAGAAGGTTAAGATGAAACTCCACTTAAGCATGCAAGTAGGGATTCATATTTCAAAATGTTTATCCGCATTAACAACCTAAACCTTTGTTTTTTTTCAATGGGTTTGAACTCATCATAGGAGCTACACCATAGAAATAGTAGTTAGGGACCATTATTAGCCTAATTGTAGATTTAGGTTATTAGAGGGTCGAGACACAAATTCAATGGTTGACTTTGTAGCTGGGCCCTCCGATAATTCAAATCTACAATTGGATTAAACTTAGATATAGACCAACGTGAATTAACAACTAAGCCCCAACAAAATACTAGCATTTATGGAATATTTGAAATAGAGAAATAGACTCACTTTATTCTATGGATTACAATCCTTAGTTAATCAAGGACATACGTGGGGCATTCCACCTTGTTGGAGAGATTAGCTCCTAATTTTACTTTGTTTAATGTGGGATTCTATTATTCAGGAGTTTGTTAGATCTAATTAGTTGTGAGATATTTTCTCTAACTATTAGATCCTATTATAAGTTCACGGTTACGATATTCCCTCATGAGTTTTTTTTGTAGTTGAGGCAAATATTGATGTATAAATATGAGTCCTTAATTTAATAAGAAACAATTTTATTGTCTGTGTGAAGAAAATGTCTAATATCCCATTTTTCTAAATTGTTATCAGAGTTGGCACAACCCAAGATATCTCATGAGAGGGGATGTGATCATGGAAATTTTTAACTTTAATCATTTGTATATATGTAGGATAGTAGAGTGTGTTGTTTTTTCAGTTTTTTGTATTTATTTTGTACATGTTTTGTGAGAGAATTGTTTCCCTTATTAGAATGGTATTGTTTCCTATACTATGCAAAGTTTTTTTTAATATTGTTGCCTAATCATCAATGTCATCATTGTGAAGAAAACTTCCTTGTTGTCAAGGAGAACAATTATTGGAGCTTCCTGCACATAGTTGGAGGATTGTAGTAGAGATACCAGAGCAGAGCTTCCAATTGGATATGATATCAAAGAATAGGAAAGATAGTTCAAGCCATCCGTGCTAGGCCTTGTTGGAAGTGATTTCTCATTTTCTAAGTTGTCAATGGGAACTTTGGGTTACGTGGACCTAAAACATTATCTCATACATTACCCAAGTGAGGAAAATACACGTACAGAGGAGGAGGACTCAGTCTAAGAATTGTGAAGAAGCCGAAGATTTGATCTTGAACCACTAACACATATGATTCAAAACAAATTATAGAGCCCACACATAGGAGAGCCAAAATTAGTTTTTCCCTTGTACTCAAGAAGGTTCTACATTTTGATGGTGATTGTATTTCTTATTGTCACTAATATATGTAGAGCGAGAATAGATCTCCACACAAATGGAGCTGCAACAACGATTTTTCTTTTTTCTTTTTTGTTTCTCATATCTGTGTGCATCCTCTCTCGAATCAATGAGCTTCTTTTGTTTCTTGGTGAATGACATGTCACAAGAACACTATGCAACCTTCTGGTGAAGAAAGAGTGAAACTAGATTGATATTATAGAGCTTGTGTAACATGGCTAAAGAGCTTGTGTTTCTTAGTGAATGTCATGCCATAAGAACACTATCATTAGGTTGTGTCTAC
>JZKD02S1226581.1:0-12411 GCA_000966675.3 Picea glauca | reverse complement strand
AGGGGAAAAAGGGGAAAAAGGGGTAATTTCGTACACTTGCTAATTCGAGTTTTAGATAAAAAGGGAAAGAGGGAAATTTCAAAGAATTAGGAAACTAAGGGGAAAAGGAGGAAACATAACGAGAAAGGGAAACATAAGGAAAAAGCAGAATGACTAACTTAGTAAGGCATCTTGCCATTAAGAACTTTATAAATTGAAATCGACTAGTAAATTAGTAAGGGGGTAAGTCATTAAAATGTGTAAGGGAATATGAGGACACCTAGGAGCGATTCTAGGAATTCTTTTAGGTGGGTGAGGGAAATAGGAGTAATTAAATAATTAATGAAATTGATTTCTGGTGCAACGAAGGGGATGGGTGACACATGTACAGGGAGGGTTTTTTTTTCTGTGATGCGTAACGTTACGCTGCAGAATTTTAGACTTGAATTACTTAGCTTGTGGGAGTTGGGATACCCAGCTCAGTGAGGAGTTGTAGCTCGGCCTTGCGAGGCAAGCTGGGAGCTAGTTGTTCTCTGGTTTAGTGTGTGTGGCCCCTTTGTGGATCGGGGGACTAAGGGGGAAGAAGAGTACCCCTAGCGTTGGATGGGAGGTGCCAATGAAGTCTCATCGGTCAGCAAGTGGGAGCTACATGGAGCGTGTGGGACAATGACTCGGAGTGGTCGACTCGGGCTATGGTACGCTTGTTTTTATTCTGCATGGTAGATTGTTATTTACCTTATGCTTTCATTTATGTACATTTTACTATGTAAAGAAGGTGTTAACTTAGCATTTTAATTGAGGACTTAAAATTTCCCCATAGCCTTAAGCTCACTGCTTGACTTGATTCCCTTGGCATTCGATCCCTGAATGTTGTGACCATCCTTTTGGTCTTGTTGATTTGTGGTGAAGAGTTAGTGCCTTATACTTCATCCTCATCCCTAGATCATCAGTCCACACCTTAATAGTCGGTCAGGAGTTGGATCGATGGTCATCATTTCGATGTTAATAGACCTATAGATCCTAATGCCCTTCTTTTTTGTGCGTGGATGATAAGTGCAGGATGTGTTGCCCAGTTGTCTACCCTTGTTGAGTGTTCTTGGCTTAGTGATGGTCATTGTGCCTTATTGTGTTGAGTAATTTTGCTATTGTTTTCATTCCTAACCCCTAATTTTTAACTCTGCATTTTACCTACGTCTTGATGGATGAATTACTTATATTTTTACTTTGAAATTTTATTCCATACAACTTGGTGAATTTTCTCTCTGTAATTTAATACCTCGACTGCAATTTTTCCTCTACAATTCCATTGTGTCTTAAGGTGAATTTACCTTGCGTTCTGACCCATCTGGCTAGTAATTTTCCTATGCATTTTAATCTATTTTAAAGGCATTTTTTCCCTGCATTTATTCTTTGCACTTCAACACACTCATCCACGAAATTTTTGACTCTGCATTTTTCATATAATCTTGGATAGTTTAGCTATGTGTTTAATGCACTCCCTAGCAATTTTACTATGTGTGTTTCTCACTTCTCAAATGGAAAGTTTACCCTGCAACTTTGCTTGGCGCCTTCACTGTATCTTGTAGAGTTTTTCTCTCCTATGTAATGGTAGAGGTTTAATGTTTGACTGCGAATTGATTCGTGTGCACAACAAATTGTCTCTTTACTTCACACATTTTTATGCTTGGGGTGACTATGAATCAAATAGCATTTAATTGAAGAGCCTTGATTTTGTGAGATTACGATTTTTGAAAAGTGTTTTTATTATGTGCTTTCATTTCGAACTTTACTGCAGTGAACTCGCTATTGTTTAACTTTAACTAGACATGGATTTATACTTTTAGTCACTATTGTTCCAGAGTCTGTACTTAAGGCTAGGAAATATAGAGTCTAGGCATCCAGAAAAGGGTAAAATATAAAGGAAGGAGCAAACAACTGGAAGAGAAACTATAGTGGATTTCTAAGTTGTCTATGTCTAACTTTCACTTGTTCTTACGTGGTTGTCTCGTTCAATGGTTGCCCACGAACGTTCTAGTTCGACCCAGGTGGTTGCAATTCTTAGGATAGTGTCAAAGAGGTTTAAGGCGATGTTGGTTTGGTCTGAGAGGTCGGGTTCTATGTGAGGTTGCCTTGCAACAGGGACAGTCATCTAAGGAACAGAGACTTAAGAGGTTGTTGTTTTTTTTTTTTCTTTTGAGTTGTTGATTCAATTTTTTGATTTATACGAGAGAAAAAGAAATCTTGTGAGACAAATTAATAGTTTAACAAATTGAAGGTCATCTTCCGTAACTGAGTTAAAAATTTGGAACCATGTATGAAACGAAATAAAAACAAAAAGCTATCAGACAATGTGAGGCATCATTTCGAGAGGAATCTCATGTTGTAACAGAAGAAGAAAAAGAAGAGAAACACTTTAATGAAGCGTAAAATATAGCGATATAAGTAATCCACATGTCTTGTACCTACTAATAGTCGATACAGAGGAAAAGCTGAAAATAATTAGATAACTAAAACATGATTGCCACAGTAGAGGTTGTACCAAATTGCAGTCAAAGCATTCATTAGAGATGCATATAAAAATGTCATGAAGCATGAAATAACAGAAGAAAGAACATAACTCAATCTTGATGGAATATGGAGTCTTCAATTCGCTTTGTATTAATTCTTGGTGATGGAAAATTTCTCTATTACAATCTGCCCAAAAGAAAAAAAAAAACCTTTCGTTTTTCTTCAAAATGCCTATTTATACAAGCCTAAAAAACACTTCAAATTCTATTTGTTCTAGAAACCTTTGATTACAATTGAGGAAAGGAATCATTTCATTTCCTCTCTCTTTGTCTTCCCCCATGAAAGTGGAACACCTTCCTTTCTTTGCTCCTCTGGCTCCAGAAATAGAACGGATTGACATCTGTCATTATTTAACACCAGAAGCCTACCCTTTCAACTGCTCAATGCAATTGACACACCTTTCAGCCAACTGGGCTATCAACCTGGAAGGCTCTGCTTGGTTGTTGGACTCAAAGGTGTAACAAATCTTCACCAACTGTGGAAACCTTTTTCCCACGTGTCTGTCTTCCGTGGCGATAGACCGCAATTGTAAGCTTGACTGTACTAACCATTTGTCCACTTGGACCATATCAACCTGGCTTCTTTGGGATATTTCAACTTGCTCCTTCTCTTCATTTTCCTTGATATCTATCAAGTGTTTAGCTATATTGATTTTTCTAAGCGTCCTAGCACTGCCCTCCTTATCAAGGTCTAGCAAAGATTTATTTATCAAGGCGAATGTTTCTTCACAAGAAGTTCTCACCTCCTTAGCTCTTCCCCTGCTCTCTGATATATTCTTCTCCCAAGAATTTACTAATATATTCCCTCTGGTTTGTTCTGCGATGGATAATTTGGAGCTACTGATCGCCTCTATGTTCATTGTGGCTATCACAGCGCGTTGGAAAGCAACCCGAGTCGCCCCAGCGTCTCTTTCTCGCAAAGAGATATCTTCTAGCATTTGATCTCTCATCTGAAAGTGATGATGAATGGTTCCCACTTTTGCAAGCAAGTCTTGTTGAGCAGCTAATACCTTCTGTCAGATTTCGGTAGCCTGGGCTTGAAAAACCTTTATGTCTAAAACCTGGTTTTCGGCAACATCCAATTTCAATTGTAACTGTATAATTTGTTGCTCCTGCTAGCTAACCTGCATTTGGCTTATTTGCACTGACTGGCGCACCTACTCAAGGTCGGATCTAAGTTTCTAGATCTCCTACAAATCATCTATTTGAGCTTGCTCAAGGATTTTTCTCATCTCATCCCTGACATTTTCTTCCGCTATAGCCACCTTAGCTTCCAACTTACCGATCAAATTGAAGGTCGTCTTTCGTAACTAAGTTAAAAATTTGGAAACATGTATGAAACGAAAGAAAAACACAAAGTTGTCAGACAATGTGAGGCATCATTTTGAGAGGAATCTCATGTTGTAACAAAAGAATAAAGAGAAGAGAAACACTTTAATGAAGCGTAAAATATAGCGATCTAAGTAATCCACAGGTCTTGTACCTGCTAACAGTCGATACAGAGGAAAAGATGCAAATAATTAATAACTAAAACATGATTGCCACATTAGAGGTTGTACCAAATTGCAGTCAAAGCATTCATAAAAGATGCATATAAAAATGTCATGAAGCATGAAATAACAAAAGAAAGCACATAAATCAATCTTGACAGAATATGGAGTCTTCAATTTGCTTTGTATTAATTCCTGGCGATGGAAAATTTCTCTATTACAATCTACCCAAAAGAAAAAAAATCCTTTTATTTTTCTTCAAAATGCCTATTTATACAAGCCTAAAAAACACTTCAAATTCCATTCGTTCTAGAAACCTTTGATTACAATTGAGGAAAGGAAGTGTTTCATTTCCTCTCTCTTTGTCCTCCCCCATGCAGGCAGAACGCCTTCCTTTCTTTGCTCCTCTGGATCCAAAAATACAACGGATTAACATATGTCTCTATTTAACATTAGAAGCCTACCCTTTCACCTGCTCAATGCAATTGACACACCTTTCAACCAACTGGGCTATCAACCTGGAAGGCTCTGCTTGGTTGTTGGCCTCAAAGGTGTAACAACTCTTTGCCAACTGTGGCAACCTTTTTCCCACTTGTCGGTCTTCCATGACGATAGACCGCAATTGTAGGCTTGGCTATACTAGCCATTTGTCCACTTGGACCATATCAACCTGGCTTATTTGGGATATTTCACCTTGCTCCTTCTCTTCATTTTCCTTGATATCTATCAAGTGTTTAACCATATTGATTTTTCCCAACATCCCAGCACTGCCCTCCTTATCAAGGTCTAGCAAATCTTTATTTATCAAGGTGAATGTTTCTTCACAAGAAGTTCTCACCTCCTTAGCTCTTCCCCTGCTCTCTGATATATTCTTCTCCCAAGCCTTTAGTAAGATATTCCCTCTGGTTTGTTCTGTGATGGATAATTTGGAGCTACTGACCGCCTCTATGTTCGTTGTGGCTATCACAACATCCTAGAAAGGAACCTAAGCCGCCCCAACTTCTCTTTCTCGCAAAGAGATATCTTCTAGCATTTGATCTATCATCTGAAAGTGATGTTGAATGGTTCCCACTTTTGCAAGAAAGTCATGTTGAGCTTCTAATACCTTCTGTTGGATTTCGGTAGCCTGGGCTTGAAAAACCTTTATGTCTAGGGACAGAAGAAAAGGATACCTCAGCGGGTACTACGTCAAGCTGTATCGGGGATTTTGGCTCGTTGTTCCGAGGTATCCTTTTCTTCTGTCCCTTCCTGATTTTTCTCCTTGCCAGGACTTGAGTTATTTAAGCCTTTGGCTTCTGTTTGCTATATGTCTGGAAACTTTGGGGTTTTTCCCTGTAAAATTAGGGGGAGGCAACTCTTCTGATGCTCCTCGAATTTGAGGAAATCGGCCATATCTCTAGGTGGCAAGGCCTGAATCCAGCTCAAGACTTCAGAGTAGGACCTCGCACCTCGTAAGATTTCATCATGGGGTGAATCCTCGTGTTCGCATCTCTTCAGGCCATAATTCACCAAGTGATTACTCACAATCTTATTTGGGTCGTGCTTTTTGAACTCAATGTTCACCAAATTCATTTCCTCCAAAGTCGTGGCCTCAACTTTGGCATGGACAAAATATAATAAAGAGTACGACCCAATCTGAATGGGGAAGGGTGGCCATACCTTCTTCAGCAGTCCTTTCAGCTCCTTTCTTTTTCCACCAAGAACAGCTTGCCTAGTGATCTCGTGGCATATTAGCTTATCTGGCAGAAATAACGGAAAAACATGGGGGGGATTGGAGGTGTCGAAAACCCTGATGTATGAATACTCTGCTTCTATATACCAATATGATACATTGCTCAGGTTGGCCATGATGTTATCTGAAATCTGGGGAGGTGGATGGTCGAAGATAACAACATGCATCGGTACCATTACCCAGTTAAAAATATCGTAGATGAAATCTTTGGCCTTATCCTCCCAAAGCTTCGAGTGGTAGACATGGATAGGCTCAGCATCAGACAGAGTCCAACTCCAGCTCATCAATGGGAAAGGTTTCATGAAGAAAATAAAATCCATGATGTAGGCAGACATAAAGAATGAAGATGTTCTCTCATTGTCTTTCTGTGCTCAATATTCAGTAATTCGACTGGTGAGACTGTCTGACATCAGTTTGGCCCAGTTGAAAGAAACAACTTCAGCAACTGTACAAATGAGCGGCACCCATGGGAGGAAAAAGTGAGTTGTGTCCTCCTTCCCATTTAGTCTACAGGTCATCATCGCTACATACTTGAACTGTGGCTCTAAAGAGGAGATTGAATAAATTCCATTAGTATCGGCCCTGAATTTCGTGGGGTGTGAAACCCAGTCTTTGATCAGATCGGATAATTTTTTCCCGAACTGCTTGCATTCCTTCTTTTTGAAATCCTTTAGGAATTCGGTATTGTAAATACAATTTTGAGTGGGTGACAATTTATACATTGCCTGTAGGTGCTCTGGTCTGAAAGACCCTACTGCTTCCCTTTGTTCGTTGAAAATCATTATGGTCAGGAGGTCTACATGGTCTAGTGCCCATCCCATATGACCATATCATAATAGGTGAGAAGTCGTGGCCTTTATTCTATTTTGTGCATCTCCGCTTGAGAAACGATTTTGTATTTGGTAGACATGTCATCATTCTCCTCATCGCAGGAATCATTCGAGCAATTTATCACCTCGGGCTGCAGAACACTGGAAATATGCGTCCATGTTTTAATAGTATTGATACTTTTAGGCGAAGTATCAGAAACAATATCTTAACCTTGGCCTGATATCTCGACCACTGCCTTGGGTGCTTTTCGTGGAGCCATCATGTATGACCTTGCAATTAGATCCCCTGTCGCAAAAGATTGAAAACACAGACATAAGTTGTCCTGGTGAAATAGCTCTGCGCACAATAAAAAGGAAAGATGAGATAACGAAAGAAAACCCTCTGCTTAAACGCTTAAGTTTGTGTTAGTCCTTGTCGACAGAATGGTTAAATGATTTAATGGAAAGATTTTAGCGAATAAGTGGGATCTTACTGTCAACCACTTCAATGAAATTCAAATAAATGCCATAAATATTTGACGACTCGTAACTTGGGAAAAGGGCAGAAATGTTAAAAGCTTCATCCTTAGATCGTACGGTTAAAAGCTACTCAAGGCATTAATTAATCCATCCTAGCTCCTTTAATTTCATGCTTTTAGTCCTTTATCCCCTTTTCGGCACTCGTCGTATCAGACGATTTCGCTTCTAGGCTTTGAGACCCAAAATCCCAAAATCACGATGGTGCGAGATTATTTTTAATTTGTGATTTAACTTAAGCTTTTAATTAACCCATCTTAATTAATGAATATCGTGACTTCGGGGATCAGAGTTACAAAGGTGTTGCGTTTTAAGGCAAGAATCGTCGAGTCGGGAAATCACGATAGAGACTAACTACGATTTAAAAAGATTACTCTTGATATTTACCTGAGTGACTTGAAAAAACTTCGCATCTTGGAGGTTCGGAAAGTGTTCAACGAGTAACTCCTGAAACGTGAGAGCACAAGGTGATGATATCAAACGATATTTACTTAGAGGCTCGATAACGGTGGTTAGAACTAAACCTTATCGCTACTTCGCGCATCGGGATACTGAGGCTTGGTAGGTACATCGTGAAATACGTGAGATCCCGAAATTTGTATTTTGGGCTTAATTATAACCTCTCACTTATTTAGAAAGAAGGGGGGCTAATCAAGAGTATTAAAAATAAAATAATGCGTTCCAACATAGGCTCCAACTATGGATCTCGTCTCCTTGCAGGACGAGAAGAACAGTAGACCAAGTGCATGTATTGGGTAAATGGAGTCATTAACCTGCTTCTGTGAAACTTGTTTGGAAGGAGGAAATAGAGGGAACTTTGAGGTTTCAACTTTATTTCTGGAAAACTTTCAAAAATCGACACACTTTCTAAACTCAACTGCAGTCCATTCGACAACTTTCCCTTTCTCAATACTGACATCAGGTTTGCTTAATATTGTCCAAATGATCTTAGGAAATTCAACAGGTGTTGTAGGTTTTATCTTGCATCAAAACGAAGCAAATTCCATGCTTTAAATCAGGGAGACCTGCATGAACTTGGGTTGTAGATCCAGTTTCGAAAAGGATAATTACCAGAGTGTAATATAATTTACATATGACAGCCTTACAAATATCTTAGATATTGTTTCACTGCTAGCAAGCATGTTCAGTACCCCGGTGAAGTTATCTAGTTCCCTTTATTGAATTTCCTTTCACCACTCCAAACTGTGATTTTGCATTTAAATGCTGAGATGAGGGCAATCATTTTATGAATTTCCTTTTATCATCTCTTTGGACTAGATGGGGGTAGTCAATTATGAATTTCCTTTCACCATCTGTCTTATATTTTACTTTTGGAATATGAAGTGGGGGCAATCAATTTAGTATAAATTATACCAGGGGTGATATCTGTGTAATATTCGCTACAGTGGCCTGTCACCTTGCTTTGAGCACTCTGGACCAACTTTCTCTTGACCTTCAAAACGTCCTAGTCTGTAGGAATTTTATGGGAGAATTTATTTCCAGGGGTGTTCCTCTGAGAAATTATTAACCATTTGAAACCTGTTAAAATACCAAAGAAGAGTTAGGATCAACCTACGCATAACTTCGTTTCAGCAGGGGACCGAGGAGTCATGAAGGCCAGCTTATTTTCTAAGATTCATTCTCCAGTTTCCAGGAATAAAGTGTAACCTATTCTTCCTCTGTGGAGGGTGTGGGAAGGTGTCAGATCTTAAGGAGATAAGGCCAAGGATTAAGAGGAAAAAGGAGAAGGCTTTGGACTTCAAAAAACCGGACGTTGACACGCAATCCTGACTCTTGGAAACCCTTCTCTTTTTTTTCTTTTTTTTTTTTTTGGTTGAGCCCTTTTAGAATCCACAGTAAAGTTGTTATTTTAAAGACATCTCAGGTGAATATATAATACTTGTGAGACCATGCTATGTTTAAGTGATATTCATTTGAAAACCAGATGTTTCAAAGATTTATACCCTTCCCTTACCATTTCGTTTTCTTCTTAACAAATCTTCTTTTATCACCTATTTTGGGCGAGTCAATTTCCCAATGCGTGACCATCCATTTTCTCCCTTTACTGTGTGGACCGTAAGTCGTAATCCTGCAAGAAAACAACATGAAAAGTATTAGAGCATCAAGATTTAGGGAACTCGACGTATTGAAAACTTTCGTATCTCAACTTCTAAGAAATTTCTAACCTGTTTTATTTGCGATGAAAGTAGAACTTACCGAAAAGCTCTAAAATAAAAACAAGGAAAACAAACTGGTATATACAGTGGAAATTCGGAACAATCATTCAATGCATGTAGTGCTTCAAATAACGTCCATTGACAATGTCATTGAGGATTTTACCATCTAGATTTTCTAATAGAAATGAATTCTTCCCTTCAGAAGTTGTGACTTTGAAAGGTCCATACCAGATATGGTCAAATTTGTCGTGTTTTACAGAGTCTTCCCTACTAGCATCCCATTTCAAAACCAAATCAGCAGGGAGGAATTCCCTGTCTTTGGCCTTATGATCGAATAGTGATTTCATGTTTTCCTAGTATTTCTGCATCCTTTCGTCCACCTCAGCCCTATGTTGTTGGACCTCAATCAAATGATTTATTCTTCTTGTGACATGGTTTGGCTCTTCTTTTTCATCTTGCCAGAGCTTCATCACAAGGAGTGCTATATTTATAGGTAGTACCACGTCAGTCCCGTATACCAGTTGGAAAGGAGAAGTGCCAATAGATTTATTTGTGCCTATCTGAATTGCCCACAAAGCATACTTGAGATGCACATGCCAAGATTTTTTTTTTTCATTCAACACTTTCTTAATTATGGTAATTAAACTTTTATTTGATGATTCGGCTAACCCATTTCCGTGAGGGTAATATGCGGTGGAGTGGCCCAATGCGATGTTATATTTTTGGCAAAAACTAACCATTGCCATAGACTTGAATGCCTGGGCATTGTCTGTGACTATCTTTCGGGGACAACCGAATCTGGACAGTATGTTCTCTTCAGGAAATCTATAACCACTGAATCGATCGCCTTTCTAGTTAGAATGGAATCCACCCATTTGGTGAAGTAATCCGTGGCAGTCAGGATCCATTTATGTTGAGCACTGTAATGTGGGTTGATTTCACCTATAAAATCCAATCCCCATTGTTGAAAGGGGGCTTCTACTTTTACCGAGACCAGAGGTAGAGCTGGGAGTTTTTGTTTGCTTGCGAACAACTAGCAAGGGTTGCAGGCTCTGACTTTGGCGTTGACATCTGAGAATAGCCTAGGACAATAATATCCTGCTCTTAGGGTTTTATAAGTTGTCGCCCTCCACGCGTGATGTCCTCCACATACCCCTTCGTGAAATTCGTTTATGACCTTTTCTGTTTCAGATTGCACTAGACAAACCAGTAGGAATCCTAATGGGTCCTTCTAATACAATTTGCTTTTGGATATACAGTACTTCACCTCATGTAGATTTGGTGTTCTCATCTTAGATGGAGACAGATCATCAGGGCACTTCAGGGTCAATAAGTAAGAGACTATGTCTTTATACCAGCTTGATGAAACAAACCTCTCTTTGATTTCAGTCGCAGATATTTGGTCATCGAAAACATCTATGTCCACATCTCCTTCATATTCCTGCAGGTTATTTATCCCGAGTGCTTGGAAATTCATTTCAGCCATGAGCTTAGCCAAACCCTGTCCTTTTACCAGTTTTTTTGGCTTCACTTCCCGATCGAATTCTTGAATCTTGGCAAGCCACCGACCCCTCTTTCCGTCACTATTGGGGTGTACCAATATGTCTTTTACAGCATAGGTAGGTACATATGCTATCACCTTGGAGTGTAGCACGTAAGTCCTGAAAGATTTTACCGCCTTTACCATAGCGTATGCTTGTTTTTCCATTATATCATATTTTAATTCGACATCTCTAAGAATTTTACTGAAGAATGCTATCGGTTGATCAAAACCTTCCTCATTTTTTTGGAGGAGTATCACCACAATTGTGTGTTCAAATGTGAATGAGAAAATCAAAAACTCCTTCAGGTAGCCAGGGCTTGCTAGTATAGGTGCTTCGCTTATAACTTTCTTTATCCGGGCAAATGACGCTTTGGATTCGGCCGTCTTTTTGACTGCACTATTTTTCTTGAGCATATATGTGATCAATTTCACGATTTCAGCAAAATTCGGAATGAACCTTCTCAAAAAAATTATTTTTCCTAAAAAAGACTGAATTTCTTTAACATTTCTAGGAATATTTATGGTGTCTATAGCTTCAACCCTTTTAGGATCAATTTTATTTCCGTCCCGAGACACAATATGGCCCAAGAGTTTACCTTCTTGCATCGTGAAATGAGACTTTTTGGGATTCAAGGACAAACCAAACTTTCAGTATTTCTCGAACGTTTGTTGGAGGTGTATTAGGTGGTCTTTGTCAGATTTAGAGAACACAGTCAGGTCATCAAGGTAAATAACCATGAATCTATCTCTTTCACTGACGAAGGCGATGTCCATAGCTCTCTGGAAGGTGGCACCTGCGTTCATCAAACCAAAAGGCATTTTGTCATACATGAATGTACCCCAAGGCGTAGTGAAAGTGGTTTTTTCCTTATCCTTTTTCGTTGACCGCGATCTGATTGTAACCTGAAAACCCATCAATCATCGACATTCTATTAGCACCAACTACCTTTTCTAAGACAGGATCCATCTTGGGTAGAGGATAATTGTCCTTGAGAGAGGATTTATTTAGGTTTCTGAAAGCTACGCATAGTCTGATTTCCCCACTCTTTTTCCTAACAGGGAATAGGTTCACCACCCAATCAGAGTACCTAAGAGGCACAATTATTTTTGTGTCTAAGAGATTTTTCACTTCTCTTTTGACCATGGGGAATAAAATGCGGTTGATTTGTCTAAGCTTCTGTCTAAATAGTTTAACTCCTGGTTTCAAAGGTATCTTGTGTTTGATCACAGAGGTGTCGTAGGTTCTCATCTCATCGTAAGTCCAAGAAAAAACATCCTTGTACCGCCCAAGTAAGTCTACATACTTGCTTTTCATCTCGGGAGGAAGGTACTTTGATAGTTTCACTATCCTAGGTTATTTAGCGGTGCCTACGTCACAGTCTTCGACCTCCTCCGGTTGGGGCTGCAAGGTAGACTTCAGAGGCATGTCGTTTTGGTCAAACAACCTTTCCAAAGGTATCAGGCCCTTAGGGATCTGATTATTTTTTAACACTAGCATGCGATGATTTGCGATTTTTTCTTGGAACTCCTGAGGCTCCTCCCCTTCCTGCATAATCCAGGTATGGTCATTTTGGTTT
>JZKD02S1226570.1:0-12411 GCA_000966675.3 Picea glauca | reverse complement strand
CAAAGAAATGCAGCCCCTGGGACAAGTAAGTACAATCAAAGGCTTTTTGCAATCATGCGTAAAATTACTAAATGATCCATCCTCTGTCAATATATTACAAAGTATGTTAGAAAGATGTAGCATAGAGATAGAAGGAAAATTAGAATAGAAAACAGTCAATCACCTACATACAAGGAGAAGAACAAGTAGGGAGTTCAGGTTGAATGTCAACATCAAATATTTCAACATGGGAGATATCATACTGGATCTAGGATCATAATTCAATGTATTACCCAAGAACACATGGAAATGTATGGGAGAGCCCACATTTGGACATTCACCCATTCATCTGAAACTAGAAAACCAACACAGAGTTCTAACAATTGGGAGACTAAAAGGAGTGACAATAGACCTGGATGGGGTGCGCACTAAAGCAGACTTCGAAGTGATTGAAATAGTGGATGACACAACACCATATCCAACATTGCTTATCTTGGATTGGGCGTTTGATAACCAGGCCATAATCAACTTAAAAACACAGAAAATGACATTGAGTCAAGAGAATACAGGGTCATTGTTCCATTAGACCCATCAGAAGGGAAGAGGTTTGCAGAGCCTACTTGCTTGGACTTGGATGAAATTATCCAGTTGTACAAAAAAACTGCGCGAGACGAGGATTATGTAAACCCAAATGCAGATGGGATACTCAGTTGGCGGAGCATTACTTCATGTGCATCAGACTCAGATACAGGTTTAGAAAACTAGAAACAAAGGCTACACGAAGTTTCCACAAGAAGATGTGCAAGAATAGATTGCGCAACAAGATGGGTAGGTATGAAGATAAGGGAACCACCGAGTTTCCATGGGGTAAATGATATAGAAGCATTCTTGACACAGTATGGGGATGAAATATTAGAAAATCAATGACTGTTATCTCTAGATATAACACTCAAGGCCACACCTGCAAGATGGTGGGGTGCACACAAAGAAACAATCAAGGATTGGTACCAATGTAAGTGGCTACTACACATAAGGTTTGGTGCAAAATAGAGAAGCAACCAACAACATAAGTGTGATGGATAGGGTGCACCAGTGAAACACTTAGAGAAGTGCAGAGCGCTGTGGAAAATGACACCCACAGAGGAATGAACTCATCATTTCGTACATACCTTAGAGGGCATCCCAACAAACTGGTATACATACCAACAACTATGATAAGGAACTGTGATCTAGACAATACTACAACAAAACTTTACAGTCACTTTCTCATTTGAACATGAGAACCCCAACATAGATGCAACACTTAAACAAATAAGAGGGGTGATATTCATTCAAGAACCAGAAGTCGAACTCATAACAGAGGAACAACAACGAAACATACAAACGGTGAAAGAATTGTTTTCATGCTACCATGTACAGGAAGAAGTACCATATGAGGACGATATGCGTAATATTTAGATTGAGGAGGATGAAGGCGAAAGAGAAGTAGAAGGTGCACCTCTAGAATCAAAAGTAATTGTTGTGTCGATAAAGGTGAATAAATTCAACATTGGGACAGTTGAGAATCCCAAAATGGCCAACATTGGAGACTACTAGGATGAGAAAACAATGGAAAGCATAACAGAGTTATTGCATGAGTACAATGACCTGTTCCCCACAACATTCACAGAAATGAACAGCATAGCAGAAGAGCTAGGGGAAATGAAGAAACCACTCAGAGATGAGGCAAGACCGATCCGACAATGACCATACAGACTAAATCCTATATATAAACAAAAAGTTAAAGCTGAGATCGATAGGATGCTCGAAACTGGAATCATAGAACCTGTGGAAGAATTAGAATGGATAAGCCTGATGGTATGTCAGGAGAAAAAAAAAGGTGGGATAAGAATATGCATCGACTTGAGGAAGTTGAACGATGCATGCCTACATGATCCATTCCCTACACCTTTTACAGATGAGGTTTTGGAGAACGTAGGAGGACATGAAGTTTATTCATTCATCGACGGATTCTCAGGATACCATTAGATCAAGATAGCATCGAAAGACAGATACAAGACCACTTTTTCTATGGAATGGAGATCCTACCAGTACACGTTCATGTCATTTGGACTAAAGAATGCACCGACAATATTTTCTAGAGTAGTCATACATGCATTTAAATAATTTATCCACCAATTTCTAGAGGTATACTTGGATGATTGGAAAGTCTATAGTCTATTGAAAGACCATGTAGAGGTCTTGTGGTTAATGTTAAAAAGATGTAGGTAGTGACATATATCATTAAACATCAAGAAGTGTATCTTCAGAATGTCGTTTGGGATACTATTGGGCCATACAGTATGCAAGCAAGGTTTACTAGTAGATCCTGCCAAAATTGCAGTAATTGTTAACCTGCCACCAACAAAAACAGTTCGATAACTAAGAGAGACATTGGGACACACAGGATACTACATAAAATTTATAAAATGGTACACACAGATCACTGCGCCAATGGAGAAACTTTTAAGGAAAGATACAAAATTCTAGTGGAATGAGGATTGTCAACACGGCTTGGATACGCTGAAAGAAAATATGGTAACAACGCCATTACTAGTATTCTAAGACTGGGAGAATACATTCCACGTACATGTAGATGCATCGGCCATAGAACTTGGAGCTATTTTGGTGCTTCCAGGAGAAGGAGAATTGGATCATCCTATAACATTTGCTAGAAGAAAATTGTCAAAATCATAGCATAACTACAACACTACATAGAAGGAAGGCCTAGCTATGGTCTACGCACTGCAAAAGTTCAGACATTACTTACTGGGAAAGAATTTTAAGATGTTCATAGACCATTCAACACTCAAATACCTAGTCAACAAGCCAGTGTTGGGGGGGAGAATCTATCGATGGCTATTGTTGTTTCAAGAATTTGATTTTGAAGTAATAGTCAAGCCAGGGAAGCTGAACGCAGGACCTGACCACCTATCAAGGGTCGTGAATAGAGAGGAACCTACAAATTTAGAGGACAACTTTCTGGACGTACAATTATTTTCAATTCATATCGCCGATGATTACTTCACAAACATCATTCAGTACTTGAGTACAGGGACTGTACCACAGGAATATAACACTGCACAGAAGAAAAACCTGGTAGTCTGGGCTAAATACTATCAACTGATTACATGACACTTATACAAAATGGGCGTAGATAGCATCTTGAGGAGATATATGTTAGAACATGAAAGACCGAGGGTTTTAGCAGAAGCCCATGAGGGGAATATCAGGAGGACATTATGCAAGAAAAGACACCACGTAGAAGGTATTGTGCGCAGTACTATGGTGGCCAACTATTCACAGAGACTCAAAAAAGTATTGCCAGAGATGCGATGTATGCTAGAGGGTTGGTAAACCTATTAGAAGGGACGAGATTCCCTTGAAACCATAGGTAACTTTGCAGGTATTCGATAAATGGGCATTATATTTTGTGGGACCAATTAACCCACCAACAAAGAGGACAGGAGCAAGGTACATTATGACTACGACAAAATACCTCACAAGATGGGCAGAAGCAGCACCAGTCAAATATTGCAGTGCAGAAACAACATCACACTTTCTATTTGAGCAAGTGATCAGTAGATTTGGTTGCCCAAGGATTTTGATGAGCAACCAAGGCACTCACTTCATTAACAACATTATTAAGGCTATGACTGAGGAATTTGAAGTCCATCACCAAAAAAGTACATCATATCATCCACAAGCGAATGGAACAATAGAAGCCTTTAACAAAACCCTTGAAAATGCACTGACGAAGATCTGTAATGTTAATAGGGATCATTGGGACCTAAAAATACCATCAATATTGTGTGCATACAGGACCACATGCAAGAAGTTTATAGGACACATGCCATTTATATTGTTATATGGACAAGAAGCAGTGGTGCCATTAGAATTCTTGGTACCCATTCTATGCGTAGCAGCGATTAAGAACATGACAGAATGAGGTGCAATACAACATAGGCTGAATCAACTAATGATCATGGAGGAAGATAAGATCTTATCAGGGATCCACCAACAAGTTCAAAAAGCAATGGACATCCGGGAAAACTTTCAAGGAAGGAAACTTAGTGTTGATGTATGATAGTAAATCCCTTCAACATCCGGGAAAACTCATAATGCATTGGTTAGGACCATATGAAGTAAAAACCATCACATATGGGGGAGTTGTATAGTTGAAGGAATTAGGCGGCACAAAAATCAGAGGGATGATCAATGGGAGTCGACTGAAGATGTACAAGGACAGTCGACCACCCGCAACTTGAAATTCGTCGCACAGTAAAAAAAAAAAAGACATTAGAAAGTAACAACAGACGCACACTGCATCGAAACTATAAGGAGCAGGCGCCGAGAGTAGAAGGAGCATGCATGCTCGGTGGAGACAAGGCCAACGGTCACCACAGAGCGAAAACAAGTAGGAAAGGCAGATATGACAAAAGAAGTGCCAATTGACGACGTCTATCTGAATTAAATGTCGAAAACGACTGATGGGACATTGCATTAATCGTGATAACTGGAGACGGAAAGGGAAATCAATGGAAATTAAAAAGGAACCAACAATTCAATTAAAGAATAATCGTGGTAACATCTCCGACAAGCTTCACATGACGCCCATACAAAGTAGGGACATTGGAGTGGAAAGGTTATTGTGAAATTGGAAAAGGCACATAGCGAGAGAGCATACGAAGCAGAGAGTGAAGGTTGTAGAGGGTGCAGAGGCTACTGAGCTTAGCGAATGACATATTTACCACCATGGTACCACCCAAATAGGGAGAACTGAGCTAGACTTTCAGATGACCCCGAAGTAATACCAAAGCATAATCGCAACCACAGGGAAGCAGATATCAACCATCTCAGCCCCCAGAAGTCGTCAATGTGGACGAGATACCATCGTCAGACACAACAACAGGAATCCCCACACCCATTGTGGAAGAAACCCAATAGACATCAACAACATGTATGGACATTGATACGCCGCAAGAAGGACAGGGCCAACCTTTTGAAGATGCATGCAACCTAGAACACCCAGAAAACCCTGAAGAAGCCCCGAGAGTTAATGGGACGGCTCCAAACTAGGAAGAAACGGTCATGCCGGAAGAATAAAAAACAACCATGTCATAAAAACCACATGAGGGAGCAATGGAGGATGTCACTGGCCGACAAGAGGAGTATGTCAAAGAACGAAAAATGGAGGTTGGAACCTCGAGTCAGGCACCATAACGAAAGGGTAAGGAGACTGTACCTAGGTCACCGTGCAGTAAACCCACCTCAGCAATTGTATTTCCGTGCATACCGGAAGGGGTACGTGTACCAACAAATTTGCTATGCTATGTAGAGAAATTGAGGTACTCATACCATGATGTAATAGACATAGACAAGTTCCCAGAGTTTTCTAAGAAACTCTACCTACAGGCTGTGGGTATAAGACCCTTTTGGGAACCAATCAATCAACTGGTCCAGTGGTAAGCAGGACTGGCCAAAAATGGGATTCTAGGTCTATTGGACCTACCATACTTTGGGAGAGGCCAATATGCAAACAATTGCGTCAAGCAACTGATGGCAGTCACACATGGAGGATATCTATGGTTGGAACAACTCGTCTCAATAGATGTAGAGCTCATAGCATACATCACATGGCTACAATCATGGGGCATGGATCCCACACAGTTCCTTGAGGACAAAACAAAGGATAAATCACTGGTCGAGGAGATGAAGAAGAAATACAACACCGAAAGGGGGTTGCGCATAATCATTATTATGCATATTAGTGATGTCACGACAAGAATGGCCACNACATAGTTCCTTGAGGAAAAAACAAAGGATAAATCACTGGTCGAGGAGATGAAGAAGAAATACAACACCGAAAGGGGGTTGCGCATAATCATTATTATGCATATTAGTGATGTCATGACAAGAATGGCCACAAAAATTATGGCATGCAAGTTGCTCAGGAAATTCCGCAAGGATAAAGTCCCAGTCGGGGTTGTCACAGCTGCAACACAGTGTGACAAGGGCACCACACTCATCTGGGATCCTTATTTGTTGAATATGTTCCTAGATGACTGCAAGGATGCCCAGGATCTGGGAACATAATTTCATTATTCATGGCTACTCATCCTGATAGCCATGATGGGATGGAAGGAGCCGAAGTACTCATTTTTTTCCACTAAACACAAACCCTACCACGGAGCACGATACTTATCACTTGGAGCCGCTTTGGACGCCATGAATAGAAAAGCGAATGCAACTATATTCGAAGGTTATCTCTGCTACATATAGGACACCATCGCCAAAACTTGGAGGGTAACACCAAAAGTTGTTGCACAGTATCAAGGAATAGCCAACTTCAAATCTACTAGACATGTGATGTGGATCCAGGCGTGGAAAGATCTCGACAATCAATGGCTACAATTGCGTTACTGCATCACGGAGGGGGACATAGAAATGGCCATTAAGGATTGAGAAGATGAATGGAGGATTCCAGTTCTCACTCGAGAAATACCTGCAGAGATAGAGGAGGAGGAGGTAAGATAAGAACACACACATGCTGAGGAGGTAATTCAGGAACAAACACAACCCGACAAAGTAACAGTTCCTAAGAAACCAAGGACAGGTCAAAACAAGGCACAACAGAAGAAAGGAGGGACATCCAAGACAAGAGTCCAGACATGGAAGAAGAATAGAACACAGGCGCCCCAAGTACAACAAAAATAGGCCAAGGAAGCACAGGGAACTACATCAAGTGCTACACCACAAGGTCAAGGCCAAACGAAGATGACAATCATCCAGACGGGGGGTGCGCGCAAGAAGGAAAAGGCACACATAATGCCCCCAGAATACACGATCACTGAGGATGATGCAGACATGGTGGCTCAAATGATCCAGGATCGCACACTCGAGGATTTCAAGAATGTTGCGCGCTAAATGGAAAAAATCGATGAAGAGATGGAACACATATGACAGCTCCTCAGGCAGCTCAGGGAATCTTCGACAACCGACATCAGTGTAGAAATGGGCCCGTCAACATCACAGATAGGAGGTGAAGCTGGATCAAGTGAGCACGACAGGATCCAGATGACAACATAGTTGAGCTCAATGTTTCACGTCACACCCAGCATGTTGCACATGGATGAAATCATGGGGCATACACCCCTAAAGGACTTAGCTCAACTATAGTTGGTATTGACACAGATACCAACCAAGGCCTTGTATAAACTGCAAGTCGGCGTTACAAATGAGTTACAGTCTCGCACACACACGAATACAATGTAATTGCAGCAGACAAAGGACAACCGAGATGAGCTGGAATTGATACTCAAGTAGGCTAAGCTCGAGACCAAAGAAGAGAAGGACCACGCGAATGGGCTGGAGAAAAAAATGGTTGTAGCCTACAAGAAAATCCAAAAGAATGCATAGACGACCGAACTCACGATGGCAGAGAAGATTGATCAGATTGTGCAGACAATTGATCAATACCAACAAGGGATCGAGCATATTCGAGAGAAGATCACACCCACCACTCGACCAATGGTGAGGGAGAAAAGGAAACAGGAGGCAACAACGCAGATAAAGGAGAGAGAGTGACAAGTCCACGCGGCAGTTAACTTGTTCGAGAAAGAAGCAGAGCTCTGGATGAAGATGGAAAAGGACCAGCAAGTCCAGCAGTGGGATCAGGAAGGAGAAAGGGTAATTTCAATGATCCATAAAATCAAGCAGAGGCAGAAGAAAATATTGATCACCGAGCATGGCAAAGGAGTGAAAGACATGAATAAACTACAGGCATAACTCATAGTTATGCCGACACAGAAAAAGGAGTGCCAAGCTCAAATGGAACCGCTCCAGGAGTGAGTAGCAGAGGTCATTGCACAAGCAAAGGAAGCCAAAACATACATGGCACAAACCCAGGAAGAATGTGCAAGGATGGTCAGTGACGATATTGCAGTGCTGATATTGGATGCACTCAAGGAGAAGACCGCGTAGGCCCAAACACAAGCAACATAGCTCATGGAGAAGTTCCAAGTGATCACAAGGGAGATAGACGAAGCACACAGGGGTTAGGTGGCTTGGGACGAGCCACATGTCAGTGTTGGGGGGATGTTGGAAGCAAGTCGAATTAGAAAGAAAGGTTATTTTGGGAAGAAAGACATGCACAAGGAAAGCGACAGCTGGAAGGAAAAGCAACACACGCGCATGCATGGAATACCTAATGATGTTAGGGTTAGAGGTTTTGTAATACATTGTAACGGTTGATGAGCCACACACACACACACACACACACACACATATTTCTAGGAGGTCTAGAAGGAGAGACACAGGAGAAGTATTTTCTCAGTCTGAAGAGATGACGAGAGGAAGGAGTCTTGTTCTGATAACTAGTTTGTAATATCTCGTCATACGACCTATTTTTGTAAGTTGTTGATATGTAGAGGGTCATAAGGGTATATCTCGAGGGTTAGATCACAAGATGAGGAGCCTGGTGTGATCTATTCCACCTCATAATGGATCTTGACCTAACTGAGAATGAGCTATAAAGCGCGCGACACTATAGTTTTGGAACTACCATAATAGAAGAGCTTGAGATCCAGATCTTTGTGGACGTAGCCCAGGGGGGGTGAACCACGGTAAAAACTGTGTTATGTGATTGAATTCTTGTGTCTGTTTTAATGTTTAGCTCATTAGCATGATGAATGAATGAGCTAATGAGTTTGATTACATCGCATGCATAATTAGGAATGATAGTATATTGCTTTAATAAGTTAAATAGAACTCTCAGTGCACACTTCACAGATCTCCATTCAGTCTTGGACTGCAAACACCTGAGTATTGCAGTCACCCATTAATACTATCTCCGGTGAGACTGCGTAGTGTACTTTGTGCATTGTGTTTTCTTCTGGTTTACCAGGAGGGCCGATAGTTTTAGAGGATTTGTTGGATCCCCAGTAGACCTGAACTCGAGTCAATCATGTTAAAGGTATAGATCANACATAGTTCCTTGAGGAAAAAACAAAGGATAAATCACTGGTCGAGGAGATGAAGAAGAAATACAACACCGAAAGGGGGTTGCGCATAATCATTATTATGCATATTAGTGATGTCATGACAAGAATGGCCACAAAAATTATGGCATGCAAGTTGCTCAGGAAATTCCGCAAGGATAAAGTCCCAGTCGGGGTTGTCACAGCTGCAACACAGTGTGACAAGGGCACCACACTCATCTGGGATCCTTATTTGTTGAATATGTTCCTAGATGACTGCAAGGATGCCCAGGATCTGGGAACATAATTTCATTATTCATGGCTACTCATCCTGATAGCCATGATGGGATGGAAGGAGCCGAAGTACTCATTTTTTTCCACTAAACACAAACCCTACCACGGAGCACGATACTTATCACTTGGAGCCGCTTTGGACGCCATGAATAGAAAAGCGAATGCAACTATATTCGAAGGTTATCTCTGCTACATATAGGACACCATCGCCAAAACTTGGAGGGTAACACCAAAAGTTGTTGCACAGTATCAAGGAATAGCCAACTTCAAATCTACTAGACATGTGATGTGGATCCAGGCGTGGAAAGATCTCGACAATCAATGGCTACAATTGCGTTACTGCATCACGGAGGGGGACATAGAAATGGCCATTAAGGATTGGGAAGATGAATGGAGGATTCCAGTTCTCACTCGAGAAATACCTGCAGAGATAGAGGAGGAGGAGGTAAGATAATAACACACACATGCTGAGGAGGTAAGTCACGAACAAACACAACCCGACAAAGTAACAGTTCCTAAGAAACCAAGGACAGGTCAAAACAAGGCACAACAGAAGAAAGGAGGGACATCCAAGACAAGAGTCCAGACAGGGAAGAAGAATAGAACACAGGCGCCCCAAGTACAACAAAAACAGGCCAAGGAAGCACAGGGAACTACATCAAGTGCTACACCACAAGGTCAAGGCCAAACGAAGATGACAATCATCTAGACGGGGGGTGCGCGCAAGAAGGAAAAGGCACACATAATGCCCCCAGAATACATGATCACTGAGGATGATGCAGACATGGTGGCTCAAATGATCCAGGATCGCACACTCGAGGATTTCAAGAATGTTGCGCGCTAAATGGAAAAAATCGATGAAGAGATGGAACACATACGACAACTCCTCAGGCAGCTCAGGGAAGCTTCGACAACCGACATCAGTGTAGAAATGGGCCCGTCAACATCACAGATAGGAGGTGAAGCTGGATCAAGTGAGCATGACAGGATCCAGATGACAACATAGTTGAGCTCAATGTTTCATGTCACACCCAGCATGTTTCACATGGATGAAATCATGGGGCATACACCCCTAAAGGATTTAGCTCAACTATAGTTGGTATTGACACAATACCAACCAAGGCCTTGTATAAACTGCAAGTCGGCGTTACAAATGAGTTACAGCCTCGCACACACATGGATACAATGTAATTGCAGCAGACAAAGGACAACCGAGATGAGCTGGAATTGATACTCAAGTAGGCTAAGCTCGAGACCAAAGAAGAGAAGGACCACACGAATGGGCTGGAGAAAAAAATGGTTGTAGCCTACAAGAAAATCCAAAAGAATGCGTAGACGACCGAACTCACGATGGCAAAGAAGATTGATCAGATTGTGCAGACAATCGATCAATACCAACAAGGGATCGAGCATCTTCGAGAGAAGATCACACCCACCACTCGACCAATGGTGAGGGAGAAAAGGAAACATGAGGCAACAACGCAGATAAAGGAGAGAGAGTGACAAGTCCACGCGGCGGTTAACTTGTTCGAGAAAGAAGCAGAGCTCTGGATGAAGATGGAAAAGGACCAGCAAGTCCAGCAGTGGGATCAGGAAGGAGAAAGGATAGTTTCAATGATCCAGAAAATCAAGCAGAGGCAGAAGAAAATATTGATCACCGAGCACGGCAAAGGAGTGCAAGACATGAATAAACTACAGGCATAACTCATAGTTATGCCGACATAGAAAAAGGAGTGCCAAGCTCAAATGGAACCTCTCCAGGAGTGAGCAGCAGAGGTCATTGCACAAGCAAAGGAAGCCAAAACATACATGGCACAAACCCAGGAAGAATGTGCAAGGATGGTCAGTGACGATATTGCAGTGCTGATATTGGATGCACTCAAGGAGAAGACCGCGTAGGCCCAAACACAAGCAACATAGCTCATGGAGAAGTTCCAAGTGATCACAAGGGAGATAGACGAAGCACACAGGGGTTAGGTGGCTTGGGACGAGCCACATGTCAGTGTTGGGGGGATGTTGGAAGCAAGTCGAATTAGAAAGAAAGGTTATTTTGGGAAGAAAGACATGCACAAGGAAAGCGACAGCTGGAAGGAAAAGCAACACACGCGCATGCATGGAATACCTAATGATGTTAGGGTTAGAGGTTTTGTAATACATTGTAACGGTTGATGAGCCACACACACACACACACACACACACACATATTTCTAGGAGGTCTAGAAGGAGAGACACAGGAGAAGTATTTTCTCAGTCTGAAGAGATGACGAGAGGAAGGAGTCTTGTTCTGATAACTAGTTTGTAATATCTCGTCATACGACCTATTTTTGTAAGTTGTTGATATGTAGAGGGTCATAAGGGTATATCTCGAGGGTTAGATCACAAGATGAGGAGCCTGGTGTGATCTATTCCACCTCATAATGGATCTTGACCTAACTGAGAATGAGCTATAAAGCGCGCGACACTATAGTTTTGGAACTACCATAATAGAAGAGCTTGAGATCCAGATCTTTGTGGACGTAGCCCAGGGGGGGTGAACCACGGTAAAAACTGTGTTATGTGATTGAATTCTTGTGTCTGTTTTAATGTTTAGCTCATTAGCATGATGAATGAATGAGCTAATGAGTTTGATTACATCGCATGCATAATTAGGAATGATAGTATATTGCTTTAATAAGTTAAATAGAACTCTCAGTGCACACTTCACAGATCTCCATTCAGTCTTGGACTGCAAACACCTGAGTATTGCAGTCACCCATTAATACTATCTCCGGTGAGACTGCGTAGTGTACTTTGTGCATTGTGTTTTCTTCTGGTTTACCAGGAGGGCCGATAGTTTTAGAGGATTTGTTGGATCCCCAGTAGACCTGAACTCGAGTCAATCATGTTAAAGGTATAGATCAAATCATTAAACCAACATACACATACCTTTGTAAATTGGTAAATGTCTTCCCAACACCAAAATTTCCTACGAACTTAGAGTGTGAGCCTCTCTGATAAGCTATAGTTGTTCACCTTTAGGGACATAGAGATTTCCAATCTTGTAGAGTAGAGCATTCTAGAAATGATAGTCAGCCTTGTCATCACCTTCTATATGACTTTGGACTTTTAGTTGTTGAAACAA
>JZKD02S1226569.1:160082-213034 GCA_000966675.3 Picea glauca | reverse complement strand
TATAAAAGGAGGGGTAGGGGTACTATTCAAAGGAGGAAAATCATAGCAAAGAAACTCTGCCAAATTGCCAAGTCAGTTTTGTCCCAACCCTTTAGCCTTGCCTCAAGCTTTAGGATAAATTCATGCAGCAGCAGTTGAAGGACAAAAAGAAGAGGAAGAGCCTAGGATCAGGATCGTGGAACGCTGACCGGCCTCAGAAATCATTGTAAGTTGATTTATACTGAAGTTAATAAAAAAGATACTTTTCCCGTCCCGAATACATGAATCTTATCTATGTTATTTGATTTGTGTTTTTATCTCTAACCCTAGAATAGATCAGTAGCATGCATGCATAGTCTTGTCTTGATTGCAGGGAATCTTTTGGAAGGATCAGCAGCAGCAAGGGGATAAGAAGCTCAACGGAGGATCTACTTCAGCCATCGGAAAAAAGGTTGGTTCATTCTTCTCTTGTGTGCATGTGAAAATCGGGGTTTCAGATTTGGGTAGAAGGTTAAAAGTTAAGTCTTGAGGGTCATGATCTGCGTATAAGTTTAGAGCCCTAGCTTATTAGTCCATAGGGTAGAATGCCCAACAACAAGTACAACTGTCTTTACATAACCAGTCTCTACCACATCCCATATATCTGCACCTAAATCCATTATGTAGGTTCTCATCCTCACTTTCCAGAAGGAAAATTTTGTTCCATTTAACAGGGGGGACTTATTGGTTTAAGTTCGTTCATCTCTAGTCATCTTTGCGATCTAGGATATGCCCTTACATAAAAGGAACCCGCTCTGATACCAATTTTTAGACAACTGAGAGGGGGGGGGTTGAATCAGTTGTTACTGTGCTTAAACAATTATGGCAATTTTAAACTCTTTATAGAACACTTAATGTTGATCACAATAATGAAGGTAAGTAAGCAATAGAATATTAAACATCAATCACACACATGAAATGTACAGAGACAGATATTTCCTGAGGAAACCCATAAAGGGAAAAACCTCTTCTTCTTGATATGATAAGTAGTTATTTTGTGTACATTATCATTATTATGAGCACCAACTCATTGTGAGGCTACCACCTCTGTTTTACAAGCTGCAACTTGCTGAGAGCACCAACTCTCTGGTTTCTCTAGAACCCAATAGAAGGAAGCACCAACTCCTTGAGTGTTCCAACACCAACTGGATGGAAGCACCAACTTCCAGTCACACAGGCACCAACCTGCATAACAAAGAAAAATAGTTCTCTCTTGCACCACCCTACCTCCCAGGTTTTTATGGATGCAACCAGATAGAAGCTAAAACTCCATGTTTTCAAGCACCCACTTGAAACTCTGAGGACAATATTCCTCCCCAACACCTCCCTACCACCCTGATTACAAATATTTGCTTGCTGGGATCCATTACAGTGATACAGTATTTATCAATAGTTTACCAGTCTCATCACTATTCTGTTACACTACTCTGTTCTGCCTGCATCAGTGTTCTCCTCCACGCATACCAACCTCTTTATTCATCTTTTCTTATGCATTTCATACTCTGTTGCATTTATATGCTCTCCTCTTTCTCCTCCTACGTAACCCTTATGTTCATCTTCTCTTATTCCTTTATGCTCAGTGCGACCTCTGCATGTCATTTGTTGCACTACTCATCTCTACATCAGATTGAGCTAGCAGACTCCTTCTACCAACATGCCTAGTTATTGGAGAATAACTCACTCTTCTCTATTCTACATGTATTTCTCATGCCAAGTCCTCTACCAGATCATCCTTGCAACTCTTTGTATTATCTGCGATTATTCCCATTATGTTCATCATGAATGATCATTATGATGAGATTCTTTGGCTTCTCTGGTAGTTACAGTCTTCAATACTTTTAGATTTGTCAATTGTCTCTATGATTAATCTTCATACCACTAGTAGTTACCTCGAGACTCTTCAGCTCCTCTGGCAATCAACCTAAAGCCTCTTCGAATTCTCTGGCAGAAACAATCATTCATTTTTGGTAGTTACCCAGAGAACCTCCGCGTGCTCATGCCTTTGGCCCATTTTCCCTTTCTGCAAAATCTACATAATGGGCACTCTCTTTTCTGGCTAGGCACTTTAATTCATGTGAGCACCAGTGGTGACCAAACTCCTAACCAATATGCAGTTCTTGAATTCACATTTCGGGTGTTGTAGCTGCGAGTTGCCTTGATTCTCCCAACTTGTGATATCCGAAATGGAGCCTAGCGATATGATAGCTCCTCCCTTAACCTTCGATGATGTGACCACTCGCTAATAAAAGGGGGTTCTTTGTGATCTCAATGATCTCCAATGTGGAGCCCAATGACATGCTAGCTCCTTCTTTAATCCTCTGATGATGTGACCTCCAACTCTGACCCGGGGTTTAATCTCCTAGGTGCTTTGTAAATTCACGTATTAGGTAATCTACCATGATTCACCTTGACTCTCTTCTTTCTAGATCAGAGGTCCACGCTCTCCCTGGTCGACGACTGTGATCAAATAACGACATCGCGTGTTGGGTGTTTGAACGTGAGCCAACCCTGACTCTTCCAACTCTCGATTCCTGATTTTCCACTTTTCCAGATCAACGATCATGACTGATATTCAATCCAAAGGCTCAGATCTCATCTTGAATTCACATGTCAGGTGTTTTAACGTGAGCCAACCCTGACTCTTCCAACTCCTGATTGACTATTTTCTTCTTTTCCAGATCAATGGTGATGACTTCTCTTCGATCTGACGACTCAGATCTCATCGCGACTTCGCATGTCAGGTGTTTGAACATGAACCAACCCTGCCTCTTCCAACTCCCTATTCTCGATTTTCCTATTTTCCAGATCAATAGCCCACAACATTCCTCGATCCAACATTTGTGATCAATATCATGAACTCAGACTTTGCGATGTTTGCGGACTGCTCGACACAGTTCTTTCGATTCGTGATTCTGCAAATCTACTTTATGGGCTTCCACATGTCCTTCCCATATGAACGACTAGGATTTCTTCACATCTTTGGAGTGTTGACTGACTTTTGGCCTTATCCTCCTTGCAACTCCACTAGATCTAATGGTTTCTATTCCTTCTCTCTCTGATCTGACGGATGAGGTATAATATCCTCCTCTACGCGCTCCTTCTTTCTAGACTATGATCTGATGGCCTAGATAATTCCTCGATACAACAGTTGAGATCTCCTCTTCACGAACTCAGACTTCGCGAGTTCCTGCGACTCTACCTTTGACTTTTCTAATTTGCGAGTCAACGAAATGCTAATCTCCCTCCACTTGCCCTCTCTCGATGGATGGTCAGGATTTACCACGTGATCTTGGAAGAATTTCTAAGTTTCAAAGGCCTCAAACTTTGATCCTTCTACGAATCCTGATGAGTTTGGGTCTCATCTGTGTTTCTGAGAATGCTATCTCTCCTGAGCTTTGGCAATGGAATTAACCTCGAGCCTGGTGCACACTTTCACTCTTCGTGCAACTATGCACTATTCCTCATGAGATTCTCAAGCTTTCTCTTCTGCATATTCCTAAAATACATATGGTGCCCACCTGACACATTCTTCACTTTCTCGTCTTCTGGTCTCTCGATATTTGGTTCAATACTGTTCTTGCCAGTGCCATCCTTGCTGATGTTCTTGCCATCAATGACAAGCATGATCTTCCTATAAACATGCAAATAGTACAATAGGTTGCCTATCATAGACCTATATGAACTCTGATCAACATCAAGTGAGTCATCATCCTTGATTAACTTTCATCCAGTGACCATAGTGTTAGAAAAACAGGACCGTGGAGCAATAAAATAAAACAAATGCGGAAACAAAACACAGAAGATACACAATACAATAGAGACACAGATTTACAAGGTTCACCCAGTGTGGGCTACGTCCACCAGAGAAATTGCCAGGTCCTTCCTTTATTATTATCCAACATATGAAGAGATACAACCTACAACAAACCCGTTGTAACTTCCTCTTCTTTCTCTCATAGTCTCCTATATCAGAATACAATATTCACCATCAACCATAGCCGCAATACATTTCCCTCATAAAAGAGGGTTTCCTTCTAGGGAAAAAAACCCTAACGTAATCTCTATCGTTAGATCTGTGACCTTATAATGAATGGTCCAGATTTACAATGAAATTATAATATACATTTACAAGGCAATTTTTCCTTCGGGGGCTTCACCCCCAAACCCCTGCTGGGGGCCCTCTTGCCCCCAGACCCCCCAGCCGGGAGGATAGCCCCCCTGGACCCCGCAGAGGGGGTACGCTCCCTCTGCACTCCCCCGTGTGGAAAAGTGTACATACTTCTGGGGTGTAAATACTTCATGGGGTATAAACACGACTGAAAGTAAAAGACCTCTAAATTAGGAAGATAATCAGGCTCCACAACCAACACATAGGTGTGCTCATAGGTGTAGAATATTCCATTTGAAACCTTTTCAACATTTCTCTTAGATATTTCTCCTGAGAAAGAAATATTCCTTTAGACCTTTGAGTAATTTGCAGACCAAGAAAAAATGACATTTCCCCTATCATAGACATTTCAAATTCAGACTACATGGTAGAAGCAAACCATTGTACCAATGAAGCATTATTGCTTCCAAATATTATGTCATCTACATATACCAACACAATGAGAAAATCATTACCCTCTATTTTGATATATACATTGTTGTCAATTGTTCCTCTCTTGAACCCTTTGTCTTGAATATAATTATCCAATCCGTAATACCAGGCACGAGGAGCTTGTTTCAACCCATATAAAGCTTTCTTCTTTTAGATCTCCATTTAGAAAAGTTTACTTGACATCCATTTGATAGACTTTAAACTATTTATGAAAATCATAGGCAAGAAACGTTCTAATAGTTTCTAATATTGCTACGGGCGCAAATGTTTCATCAAAGTCCAGTCCTTCTATTTGAGCATATCCTTTGCAGACCAATCTAGCCTTATTTCTTACAATGTTTCCTTTCTCATTCATCTTATTTTTGTAGACCCATTTGGATCCTATTACATTTTTATTTGTTAGCCTAGGAACGAGTTACCAAGTGACAATCTTTTCAATCTGGTCCAGTTCCTCATTCATTGATTTTAACCAATTTATGTATTTACTGGATTCATTAAATTTCTTGGGTTCCACCATGGATATGAAGGCTATATGTTATTTCTCGGTGTCTTTAATTATACTTCTCTTGGTTTGTACACCTTTGTCTTTCAAGATGATTCTTTTGAGTAATTCTGGAGGAAGGATTTGATGTTGATTGATGTCCTGACTCTTCTTGTCTGGGTGTCTCTTCTCCACCTGATTCATCATCTTCTTGTAACTCTGATATTTGTTTTTCTTCATTTTAATTATTCTCATCATATTTTTCATCTGGCTTAGTGATTATTCTCTATTTATCTTTTACATAAGCTTCTTCATCAATTCGAACATCTATACAGTCTACTAATGTATGCATTCTTTTGTTAAAGCATATGTATCCTTTACTGTTCGTTGCATATACTAAGAATATACCTTCATCAACTATACTATTAAATATTCCTAGTTGATCATCATTATTCTTGATGTAGCATTTACTTCCAAATACTTTGAAGTTCTTGATTGATGTAGGTCGACCAAACCACAACTCATATGGAGTTTTATCACTGTTCGGCCTTAGATGTGCTTTGTTTATATTATGAACATCTTTGATTCTTCCATTACTTAGGATTACTATACCTTTACCTCTGATATTTCCTAGAGCATGATTTCCAAAGGTCACACTCTCTGATTTATTTTATTTGAGCAATAGAAACTTACTTTTGTCACCTGTCATATGACTAGAGCATCCACTACCAATATACCAAGGGTATTTTTGTCTTTGAGCTAACAACACTAATCCACACTTGTTATCTTCATTCTTCTTCCAAATGTTGATGTTTTCAGCTCTGTGATTTGAATCTGGCTTATAGTTTTTTAAGTGACAGTCTGCAGCTTTATGTCCATAATTATGGTTGATGTAACATTCTAGTTCATTGAATAAAGGATCATAACAATTTTTATTTTTAATATGCATCATTTTCCAAACCATCACATGATTTGTAGTCTATGGTTGTTTGTTACTTAGTTGTCTCATTCTTTGTTATGGAACATATTTATTCCTTGGCTATCTTGATTGCTCAGTAAAAACAATATCCATATAAAGAATCTTTGTACCTGGAAAATGGTTGTCTTCTTTAAGCAGGTTGGTTTCTTCCATGCTGATGATTTCCTTGAGAAAAGGGTGTATTATTTATTTGTTCTATGGATTCAGTTTTGGTATATTTTCCTTCACTCCTCCTTGGCGGCTGATTCTCTTCCTTTGTTTCTACAGGTTTTTTGTTGTCAATGGTTGTAGATTTGACAAACTTGATGGATTCTTTGTTTCTTGACTTACCACTACTTGATCCCTCTTCATAACCCAAACCAGTTTTCATGTTTGAATTCTTTTGTTGATTCATAATGGACACTAATCCTTCTGAGGCTTTAATACTTGTCAAATTTGATGGTATAAGGCCTAAATTTTCTCTAGATCTTTTCTGACAATCACTACTTTAGCTTCCAATTTTTCACCTTTTGTTTCGGCTTCTTTCAATTTCTATTTGAGGATGTCTTCAATCTTCTTAGCTTCTTCTAACTTAACTTTCAACGGGGAAATGTATTCAGATGGCTCATTGCATGTTTTATCATACTTGAGCAGTAATTGTTTTTCTTTTCTTTTCTTTTCTTTTCTTTTCTCTGAGTCTATCAATCTCTTCCATGGCACTAATAAGTTCTACTTCAAGATATACTACTGCTTCACAATTAACGAACTCACTTCCTGTATCTTCAGTGTTTATATATTCTAAGTATATTAGCATGATATCATTTATTTCATATTCAATAGAAGAGTCACTGCTTTCATCATCTAAGGGATCATCATCATTGTTTACACAAAGCCTTTTCATCTTAAAATTATTCTCTTTATAGACCTTCTTGTGTTTGTGATTCTCTTCATCGTCATATGTCTGATCCTTTATTTTGTGAGGAATCTTAGATGAAAAATGACCTATATTTCCATAGTTGAAACATTTGAAGGGAAGGTTACCTTTGTATTTTCCTGATCCTTTCTTCAATCTTCTCACAAAATTTTCTTCAATCTCATCTATATCAAAGTCTGTGTTTTTATCTACTTTAAAAGATGCCTCTGTTGTAGTGGATTTTTCTTTGGTGATTCTCATTTCATAAGTATTTAGAGTTCCAAGAAGTTGATCTAGTGTCAACTTTTTGAGATAAACTATTTCCTCTATAACAGAGACCTTTGAGTTAAATCTACTAGGAAGAGATCTTAATATTTTATGGACTAGAAAAGATTCATCTATCATTTCACCTAGGCCTTTCATAGTGTTGACAATTTATTCTATATGTAAGAATTACTTACTGATTGTTTCATCTTCATCCATATTTAACTACTCAAATTTCAGTCTTTGAGTCTGAAGTTTTGCATCTTTCACCTTTTAATTACCTTCATAACTACTTATCATCTTGTCCCACATAACATTTTCTGAATCACAATGCATGACTTTGACAAACTCGGCTTCAGAAAGTCCATTGAGGATATCATTCATTGTTTTTTCATTAAATCTAAACTACAACTTATCATCTTTTGAGGCCGGGACTACATGCTTCACATATCCCATTTCAACGACATCCCAAACATCAGCACCCAAAGACATTAAATGTGTTCTCATTCTTATTTTCCAAAAGGAAAAGTTTGTTTAATCAAGTAGAGGGGGTCTATTAGTTGAACGTCCATCATGAATAGTCATGGTCAAGATTATGGATCTACCTTTGATCAAAGGCACCAACTCTGATACCAATTGTTGGAAATATAACTGAGAGGGGGGTGAATCAGATATATATAAGCTTGAAACTTTTCTTGTTATTTTTCTTTTTCTTTCTATATTATTATTTAATGTGTTGTTGATAAATTAACATGCATATATATACAATATTTGATCAATCACACAGAATAAACAGAGACACTACTTTTCATGAGGAAACCCATAAGGGTGAAAAGCGATGCCAATCAAGCTCCACCTTTCATGTATTCACAGTCTTTGAGCTCCAACTCAAATATGATGCTACAACCTATGATAGAAAGCTACAAATTGTAGAGAGCACCAACTCTCATATTTCTCTAGCACCAACTAGATGGAAGCACCAACTCCCATATTTCTCTAGCACCCACTAGATGGAAGCACCAACTCCCATAATATCTTCTAACACCAACTAGAATTTAGAGGACTGCAATCCTGCCTAAAACTACCCTACCACCCTAATTGAATCTTACAAAAATTTACTTTTATCACTAAAATTTCATCTGCAAATGGTTACAGGAATCCATCATCTTCAAACAACTATTAGTTCACCCATGGACCAAAAATACCAAAAAAGCATTTCCAAAAGGTCCAAAATTATACAACCAGTTATAAAATCAAGATGCGCTATGATTACACAGGGCTTGCATGCACATGCGCGACCAAGAAACACAAGAAAAGTGCACATGTGCACGATGCACGACTGTGGACGCTAAAAGCCGCGCACACCTAAGAACAACGCATTTATGATGTTGGTCGACCTCCCACCCACTTTTGTTTCAGCTTCCAAGTCGATTTGACATACAAATCTTGGCTGGATCTCGCTGTGTGGCTGTTCAAAGACCTAAAGGTTCCCTAAAAAGCCCCTTTTCACACTAAAAGATGGGTGCACAATACCTCAAAGTGGTGCTATAAAACAAGGCCATGGGTGCACTACATCTTAAAGGAATTCATTTGCAAGGTTATGCTCCTACTATTCTCTTGGGGAAACCTCTCTTCTCATCAAGAGCATACTAGCACCATTCCATTTGGGCAATCCACATCACCTTTTGAGTGGATTAGCTTGGGATTCTTTCACCATTTCTTTCAAGTTTTCAAGTTGTAATAAGAGCTCAATCTTGGGGGTCCAAGAGCCCTCCCTTAGAGGAAGAAGGGACCGAAAGTCCCCTTTCTCTTTGGTGTTTTATTTTCACTAATTTAATCCTTTCCATTGGTGACGTGAGTCTCATTTGTTTCTTGTTCTTAAGTCCTTATGCACAATAGTTTAGTTGTTTTTTCCTCTCCTAGTTTAATTCTTAGCTTAGTCTTTTATGTTTATTCTTCTAACCCTTTCCTTTACTGTTGTGTTGCTTAGCTAACCTAACTAAGCTTGTAATCACCTCTGTTTTTCTCATTTAGGTAAAAAAAGAGGTGCAACATATTGGTGACTCAATTGCATCGACACTGACATGTAATCATTCCCTTTGAATCTCAATTGCATATCCATTCATAGCCTCTGAAATTTTCCTGTAGGATCCTCTTATCCAGCTCTGCGGTACTATCACCTCAGCTGCATTTTGGTACTGTCAATCGGTAGCACTGTCCCCCACATGAGTTTTCCAATTCATAGTCCCCCTTGGCACTTTGACACTCATGCTGCTTTCACCCCCTAGGGATGGGAGTCTCGATAGTCTTACACATTTCCAAGAATCAACCACATACTCATTCTCCTCATTTTTCTATCTTTCCCAATGGACTCCTAGGTTATCTCTTCAAGATTCTATTTTGACTGTGCCTCTGCAGTATCATTAACCATCCATTTCATCCACAATCAGTTTTCCCATTCACAAATTTCCCTCCATTCCATTTACCTCATACAGAAACCCACCCATGGGGCCCCCAACCTCCACTAGTTCTCCATGCAAATTGCACCCTAACTGGCCCAACCATCTTGCACTGGGCCACCCGTTTCTGTATTTGTACACTCATCCAAAATTATTATTTATTCATTTGGTAATTGTAAAAAGCCTTTGTTTCCATCATTTACATATCTTTTTTTCATCACCCTTGACGACCTTCTTTTCCTGGAAAAGCAACCCATGTCGCCCGTGGTTGGGGAATTTTTTTAAACTCCTACCCTTGCTGACATTATCCATAAACCTCGAGTATCTTACAAGTCCATAAACCTTTTTTTATCTCTGCATTTGTCCATTTTGTCATGCCTCTAACACAATTTACCCTAATCTAGATGTCCTCCTAACACTAGATTCAGTTTCACAGTTGCTGCCACTTTACACCGCTCCCCAACCAAAGGCAGTCTTGCGTCTCACTACTCCTCGACTTCATCCATGTTCCTCATTAGTTCCTGATTTTGTCCAAGTAGATTTCATGAAGCCCTCCTCTTCTCAAAGTCGCGTCTCCCTTTTTGTCGACATCAACATAGTTTCCAGAAGGGTGACAGTATCTTGACTCTCATTACGTTTACAATGAGAAGTCTCAGACGACACATGGAGAACCATCATTGCTCTCTGTTGTTGTTGACCCCCATAGTATTTGACGTCAACACTTTATCATGTTATGGTGGGTCTTACTTTGTGACTATTGCAGTTGTTTTTATATTTTCCAAAGACCTCTGAACTTTGTTGGGCTATCAATGCCCACAAAACCCATGATACTTCTTACAGGTGTCATTTCCTACTGTTCAGATTATTTTTCCTCATCGAAATTGTCCTCTACCTTTATCAAAACCACCCCCGAGGTCACCGCAGTTGTCTACATCAACACAACAGTTTCAGTTACTGTACAACACCCCTGTTTGAGTTACATAGCATGAGCATGGGGCATGCCCACCTTGTGTGTACACAGTTTATTTTTACACCTTACGAAAGGTTGGGTCCTACAGTTTCCCTTCTCCCTCCAATGGATCACTCTTGATACTCTCACTATCTCTCTTTCTTACAATGGTACTCTCAGTAGAAGAAACATTGATGAATTTCAGCTATCCGTATGCTCCTAACCTCATCCACCAGGGGGCATCTGTTATCACTGAAATTTTATCTACAAATGGTTATAGGAATCCAGCATCTTCAAATAGCTATTAGTTCACCCATGGACCAAAATTACCAAAAAGGCATTTCCAAAAGGTCCAAAACTATACAACTAGTTATAAAATAAGGATGCACTATGATTACACAGGGCTCGTGTGCACATGCACCATCAAGAAACGTAGGAAAAGAGAATATGCGCATGATGAGCGACTGTGGATGCTAAAAGTCATGCACACCTAAGAATGATGCATTTAAGATGTTGGTCATCCTCCCACCCACTTATGGTTCAGCTTCCAAGTCGATTTGATATCCAAATCTTGAATGGATCTGGCTGGGTGGCTGGGCAAAGACGTAAAGGTTCCCTAAACAACCCCTTTTCACACTAAAAGTTGGTTGCAAAATACCTCAAAGTGGTTCTATAAAACAAGGCCATGGGTGCACTACATCTTAAAGGAATTCATTTGCAAGGTTATGTTGTTGTTATTCTCTTGGGGAAACCTCTTTCCTCATCAAGAGCATACTAGCACCATTCCATTTGGGCAATCCACATCACCTTTTGAGTGGGTTAGCTTGCCATTCTTTCACCATTTCTTTCAAGTTTTCAAGTTGTAAGAATAGCTCAATCTTGGAGGTCCAAGAACCCTCCCTTGGAGGAAGAAGGGACCCAAAGTTCCCTTTCTCTTTGGTGTTTTCTTTTCACTATACAATCCTTTCCATTGGTGACATGAGTTTTGTTTGTTTCTTGTTATTATGTCCTTATGCACAATAGTTTAGTTGTTTTTTCCTTTCCTAGTTTAATTCTTAGCTTAGTATTTTATGTTTATTCTTCTAACCCTTTCCTTTACTGCTATCTTGATTAGCTAACCCAACTAAGCTTGTAAGCACCTCTATTTTGCTCATTTAGGTGACAAAAGAGGTGCAACATTTACTTACTTGAAATGTTTATGATATGGTATGCCATAGTTCCATGTCTCCTCTGCTTCTTCCAGCTTCTATTACTCTATTATGCTTCTATACTCTTCTCTTTCTCTTGTTGCACACTTTGATACCTCTATTCAACTTCTCTTCTTCCTTTATACTCTGTGTTGTCTCTGCATGCTATGTGCTGCACATCTAATCTCTAGTTCAGGTCCTTTACATGGTCACATTCTACTCACATGCATAAATCTTGAAAAAACACACAGACTTCTCTGTTCTGCATGTATTTCTCACCCAAATCCTTTGCCAGATCATCATCACAACTCTTCGTCTTCTCTGGTGGTTATACTGAATCTGTTGTCTTCTCTGGAATTTGTAACTCTTTGTCTTCTCTGTCATTTACAGCCAGTCATTTTTGGATTCTTTGGCTTCTAAGCCCCTTCCTTCATGTGACCATCGACGGTGACTTGGGGCCAAGTACTTCGAGACTTCACACTTAGCGAGAACTAGCTATATTCTCGATATGACCTCTGGTGATGATCTCATGTGACCATGTAATTGAGGGTGCATCCAAAGGTGGTTTGAAATCAAACTACCTTTTTCCCCACAATTTACCTCGAGCCTCCACGTGTCCTTTCTCCAAAACTGTGGTTTCAATTGCGGCCCGCCCTTAAATTTTTAAAGTTCATGCACATTCAATCCCCACAATGCAATAGGACCTTCGATCTCATGATCTTGACGGTGCTCTTGAACGGATGGTTCAGATATATCCTCTCAATTCTACGGATCATATCTAGCCTTCCTAAATAAACGACTGTGATTTACTTCATGATATGGGATATGAGAGTTTCAAATCTCATACCCTTCTTTTCTCCCTACGCCAATATTCCAGAGTTCATGATCTGTGGACACCTATCCTCCTAAATCTATGATCAGGATCTCCTCCGTGAGTCCGGCCTTAGAGACTTTCAATTCTCAAACTCTTGTTTCTTCCATACTTCAATCTTCCGGAGTTGATGATCTATAGACACATGTGCTCCTCAATTGACGACTCTGCCTCTATTTTGATAATTTGACCTTTCAACCTGATCAATGGTTCTATGGCCCCTTTCTCAATCAATGTTCGCGATTTCCTTCAGGTCTCTGAACTTCTGAAATCTCAAGTCTCAAACTTTTGTTCCCCTCAAAGTATGCGGATTACTGCCACGTGTCCTCTTGGATCGGATAGTTGAGGCTTATTTCAGGTCTTTACCTGGACTCCACAGGATTACGCCACATATTTTCTAGATCAGATGACCAAGATTCACTTTGGACGATATGAAACTTGACATCTTCTTTGGACAATCTGAAGACTGAGATCTACTTCGGATGATCCGGTGGTTGAGAATTTATTTTGTCTCTCCGACTCTCCAGGATTTGGTAATTTCAAATCTCAAACTGAAACTCTCGAAGTGATTTCTATGGAGCTCAAGATCCATCACCACATATCCCTTTGGATCTAACGGTTGAAATTTACACTAGGTCTCCATCTTTCTGGGCTTCAGGGATTTCAAATCTCAAATTGAAACTCTTGAAGTGATTTCTCCGGAGCTCACGATCCGTTGCCATGTATCCCTCTGGATCTGACGGTAAAAATTTACTCTGGCTCTCCGGCTCTCCTAGCTTCAGGGATTTAAAATCTCAAACTTTTCTCCCTCCTGAAATCATGGTCTACTGACATGTATCCATCAATGATCAATGAGCTAGATTCTCCTCTTGGTGATGAGCAGTCTCAAATTACTTTGGCTATTTCACCTCCTTTCGATCCACGAACTTTCGGAGTTATGGATCTTGTGCCACCTGTCCTCCTTGACGATTGATGGTCCCAAACTACTTTGTGACTTCATAACTTTGGTAATTTCTCTCTCTTGTGTGTGAAAATCCTTAAGTCTTGTGCACCTTGTTTCGATCAGATGACTGTTGGTCCTCTGTGCTGTGATCCTATGGTCATTGTCGCCCTCTCTCCTGAGCTTCTGATCTCTATGACTTAGAATGTTTTCTAACTATTCAAGGGTCTCGAACTTTGATCCTCCTACGATTCTGTCTCTTGGACCTCATATTTAATTCTGAAAGCGCTATCTCTTTTGAGCTTTCTCGTCTTCTACTCTCTCGACTTCTTAAAGAGTCACTTCAACACTTAGTCAAATTGTGGATCTATGCACTCCTTGCAATAGATTCTCATGCAAGGTTTCTTTGTTGTTATTTCCATCAATCACAAGCACACTCTTCCTGTAAACATGCCAACAACTATGTTCTGTTGTCCCAGACCATTCCAATGATTGCTTCCTTGATCAATTCTGAGATTTGAGCAGAAAGTTATGGTCCTTTAGAACTTGTGTTTTTTCTCTAATGCACTCCTTGTCTAGTTGATCTCTTTACTCTGAGATAAAAGACTCTTAGTTATTTTTTGGATTCTATAATAAGGTTCCTAGGTATTTATTCCATTTTCTAATGCAGGTCTGTACCAGACAAAACCCATGGTCTTCCTTCCTAGCCCCTTTTTTCCTTCTTTAAAACATTTTTCAGGCATTTAGCCCCTTTTATTTGGCCCCAATATCATGTGACCACATGCTGTGAACCAATGCTAGCAAATAGGATCTCATTTGGAGCCTTGCGAGCTTCGAGATTCCAAAACTTTGTGCTTCAGAATCTCTTTCTAATTCATGCCTTATTTCTCCCACACATCAAACTGGTGAATCCTTTTACAATACATCTTAAGAGCTTTGAGGCTCCATTGCTTCAGAGCTTCAGGCTTCATAGGTTATTACAAGTTCCACATTGATTTCTCCCAAATGATAGACTAAAGAACCATTGAGGTCTAGTCATCATCCATGTACCAGGGTGCTATTTCGTAGAAAAATAAGGAATAGACACGTGGCTCAATCCCATGACTGACATGATTCACATATTAATTAGGCACAAAGGGCCCTTGAAAATCATGAAAAAATGATGACACGTGGCATGTATATTATGTGTCCATGTCACGCCAGGTGACATTGACAGATTGCATCACCTCCATGACTTTGGAACTTCAAGACTTCGAGGGTTCTTCCTTCACCATCCATTATTTCCTCCGAATGCCAAACCGACGAAGTACTGAACCAATGTCTCTTCAGATATCCGATGGTCCAATGCTTCGAACTTCGACAGATTTCACAACTAAACTCAAAAATTCTTTTGAATTCTGAACTAGTGACCTAGTCCACGTCACTCTTGGTGATGTCATCATGTCATGTCACTTCAACACTCTAGAGCTTCAGGCTTTGGAGGATTCCATAACTTCTTCCAACATTTCCTCCAAATGCTAAATTTTTGAAATTCTGAACCTTTCAGGGTCCACTTAGTACAATTGTCTTCAATTAAGGTGGTGACACATGGACCCATCGTCAAGTGACATGTGTTGGATTGATATTGGTACAACATGGCCTATTAAAATTACAAAACTAGATGACACGTGGCATTCCTAGAGAAGGTCCACGTCACCCCAGGTGATGTCATCATGCCACATCACAATCTATGCTTCGACACTTCAACACTTCGGGCTTCGGGAGATCCCACTCCAGCACACATTGTAACTCCCAAACACGGAATTTTTGAACATGCCAATCTGCGGACATGCATCTTCGACAATGGATGGTCTGAATTTACTTTGGATTTCGGGACTTCGAAAGATTTAATAGCTCCATCACTCAATTCCTTCGAATGACGAATTTTTTAACATTTTAACTTTCCGAGGTCCATGTAGTACAAATTTTCGGGTCAATCATGTGTGATTATTATGATCCAAAACTTAAGCTGAAAAAAGTGATGTCTTCAAACATATTTCATTAATTCTCCTCATGGAGAATTAAAAAATTTAGTGACCTTAGGGAATGGTGAAACTTTGGAACTGTAATCTCGAATCTTTTTCAATGCAACTCTTTTTTGCAATAAATAACTGTGATCTCTACAATTTGGATTCATAAAATCCCTGTGATCGTGTCGATAAAATCTCTCTTATGGTTGAATTGCAACAATATTTGGAGTCGGTTGGGTAACGAGCTAATAAATAAACCATCAATGTCTTAATGCACCTTATCATACTTTGCAATCCTTTTCTTTACGCTCAAAATAGAAATTTGTTTGCCATTACCAATCCAAAAGAAGAAATGGGAAGTGATAACCATTGACTTTATAACCAAATTTCCCAAGACAACAAAAAAAAGTGATTCAATCATGGTAGTGGTTGATAAACTGACAAAGGTTGCTCATTTTTTCTTGTGAAAACAACACATACATCAACTAATATTGCAGAAATTTACATGAAGGAAATCTCTAGGTTGCATGGGATACCTAGGACAATTGTCTCAGATGGAGACACAAAGTTTACTTCAAATTTTCGGAAGGGATTATTTAACGGATTTGCTAGAAATCTGAACCTTAGTACAACATACCATCCACATTCAAATGGGAAGACTGAGAGGTTCAATTGAGTAATTGAAGACATGTTGAGAATGTATGTGATGGATAAGCCATCTAAGTGGGAAGATTACTTACACTTGGTTGATTTTTCCTATAATAATGGTTATCAAGCTTCATTGAAGACGAGATCATTTGAAGCCTTATATGGTAGGAAATGTAGTACTCCAGTGAGTTGGGACAACCCAACATATAGAGTAGTACTTGGGCCAAAGTTTCTCAAGGATATGGAAGACCAGATCGATAAGATTAAGAAGAATTTAAAGGCAGCTCAGGATAGACTTAAAATTTATGAAGATAAGAATAGGACATCAAGATAATTTAAAGTGGGGGAGCATGTGCTTTTGAAAGTGAATCCCAAGAAGAGCTCTTTGAAGTTGGGTAGTTGTACACAGATAACAGCTAGATTTTGTGGTCCATTTGAGATATTGGGAAGAATAGGGCTAGTTGCATACATGCTTGCATTGCCTGCTTCCATGAATGTGCATAATGTATTTCATGTATCTTTGCTAAATAAATATGTACATGATCCTAACCATGTTATTGATTGGAACATGATTAAGGTAGAGATAGAGGGAGACTTTCACATCTAGCCAGTGTGAATATTGGACAAAAAAGTAAAAATGCTCTGGAATCAAATTATAGAGCTAGTAAAAGTTTAGTGGACCTGCTATGGTCCTAAAGATGCTACCTGGGAGCATGAAGATTCCATGTGGGTATAGTACCCGCATCTTTTTGAATAAATTTTGGAATTTTTATTCCTTTTTTGTATATGCACTGAGGACAGTGCCAAAATAAAGGGGAGGGGATGTAAAACCCCAGGTTTTGAGCCCCATATTAAATAATGTATTTTGTTAAGTTTTGAGAGGACAGAGTGCCCAAACAATTAAGAGGCCAATGTGCCCAAGAAATCTAATGTTTTGATCATTATTATTAATAAATACATCAATGGTTGTTAGATAGACAAGGACTAGAGTTATAGGGGGATATGATTCAACAAGAGATGGGGCTTGAGGGGATAAGCATTTACTTCATATTTTTAAATCACCCATTTTTTATAATGTAGGAAGTTTTTTACGTAAACTTCTTGGGGGAAGGTCAATAGGTTCTTGATCCCAACGAATTACTAAAAATCGGTCCCTGGTTTGTTGGGGGGTGGTTCTCACATTGTTGATTCTCTCATTTCACTCGTTCTCCTTTATCACCCCATTTTCACACTCGTTTTGCTACCGATCACTCCACATGTTCGCACATTTCATTCACCCACATTGTTCGCTATTTCCATTCTTTCCTGTAGCCACGAGTCTCCTCATTTGTGTGTGGAAAGGGAAAGGGGAATCACACTACTGAAGAGAAACCACAATTTGTTTGGATATGAAGATTGTTGGTGTAATACAACTATGAATCGAGGCCTGCATGTATGAGATGGGGTGGCCTGTGTCTAACCTTGCTCATAGGTGCTAGTCATGAGAGTCCCAACATGGAGATTCTGGACCAGCTACACTGGAGCCCTATAATGAGAAGGACTTCCTAAGGGACTTCATGGAAGAGAAGGGTGGGCGTATGTTACACATTATTTTGGTCACTTCGATGATGTCTCTACAAGTGATGTATTCAAGCTCCCACAAGGACTTTTTGCCTGAGAAAAGTGACTGTTGTCTTCTTCCCAAAAACACATTTTTAAGATGAGTTCATAAGCTGCCTATGTGATAGGGTGCAAAAATCATTCTTTCTCGCAGGAAACCAAAACTTAGGGTGCGAACTGTTCGCAGTGTGCTCTATAGGTAGGGTGTGAACCTGTTTCAAATCTTGGAAAAGAGAAGAGGTCATGAAGGTTCTTGAAGGGAATCTTCTAGAAAATGAGTTGGCATTCACATGGTTGGCATCCTACTGACTTCTCATATTTAGTAGGATCATCCTCATCCATTTAACCATCTCTCCTTCTCCTATATATTGAAAGGTTTCTCATGGAAAAGGTTAAGCAAGATTGAATGAAGAATTGTCGAAAGAATTGTGTGAAGAAATCTTCTTGGACAGAAGCTTGAAGACTCTATTTGATATATCAAGTTGTACCAGATCTTGTTCATGAAAATGTAGAGAAAGTGTGTGTGTTGGAACCGAGGGTCACTGAAAGGAAGCTTGCAACATCAAGGCGATCTGGTTGTATCTTCTACTTTCATTTAATATAATATAGTGGCATGTCCCTTTCCCATAAAATCACTCTTATTTTATTGCATAACTCCTTGATCATATGCATAGGTTGACATTGAATATACTTTGCTATCTTCACTTTGGTTGGTTTGGGTTGTCTTGGACCTGATTTCACATGAGCACCAGAGTGAAGCAGGAACAACTAAGACCTAATGAAGTGATATAAAGGTATGTCACCCATTCCTTCTTATTAGTAGGTTCAATGACTACAACTTAGGGAAAGAGTCATGTCCTATCCTGTTTTGTTCTAGATCCAGGTGGATCTAGGGAGATCTGTCAGTGTCTGCACCTACCGATTTATCCAATAACAGGGTCCATTCTCTTGTGTGGTGTGGGATGGGTAGAATAGATCTAGGTACTTGGATTGTTGTGAGTGTTGGGGAAGCCTGTGACAGCTTGAGTGTCATCTGTTTTGCGAAGCCAAGTAACACTCTAGAACCATCCTTGTGGATTCATAGCCCTGGCTTAGAGGTGACATTATAGTTGATACTTGGAACAATAATGTCTATGGTTGGGTGAAACTTCCTTAGTATGCAACCAATTGGCATCTTATTTTATAAAATATAAGTGCTCTTTGTTATGGTATTATTTACATGCGTATGAATTATTTATGTTGTGTATTTATTTATCATTGAATTCAATATTTAGAGTATGCATGCTTGTTGGTTATTGTTTTGCATGTCATTTATCTCCTTTGTTTTACACATCTTTACTAACTTTAAATGTATCTATAAGAGAAAGAAGTCCTTGAGCGGGCTTCAAGTTAGTGTGTGATGCATAACCCCTACCTCGGTAGGGTCCGTTGGCCTCCTGGTCACTGGATTGTTCAAATATATGAGCTGGAACAACTCTTTGATTCCCTGTTGGAACCCCACGAACAATTCTACATGTCCTTTTATGAAACTCACCCTGCGCAACTAAACACCAAGCATGAGTCTCACCTCCAGATGACCACGGGTTGTGACCGCACACCTGCATAAAAGGTGTTTCACAATTTCAAGTGTCGGATCTTCTATGTATGATCCAACCCTGATTCCTCGACTCCCGAAACTCTGAAAAGGGATTAACGAATGTTATATTCTTTCCTTAACTTTGCTCATATGACCATTCTCCACGACCTAGGGCCCATCCTTTAAGCGCATCGGGATTTTGTGTATCGGGAACTCCTTATGCGATTCACTTTCGTTCTCCCGATATCCGAAATTCATAATTCCTTCCTAGACAACCAATGGTCCAGACCTCTCCTCGATCAACGACTGCGATCAAGTCATGATTTCGCGTATCGTGAGTTCTCACGATTCTCCCCTTCGACCTATCCTATTTTTGATTCAGTGAAATGCTGATCTGCTGCCACCTGTCCTCCAATGATGGACAGTCTTGATGATTTTGTGATTTTGTGTTTCATGATATCCACTCTCTTCTGCAACTCTAGTGAGATTAAACCTCATGCACATTCCTCTGGATCCAACGGTTGTTGGTCCACGCACTCAGATCTGACAGTTGAGATATTTTCCATCTTGTGCATTCTTCTGGGTGTCTAGACATGAGATTCAATTGTCTAGATCACTCTTTTGCAGTTGATCTAATGGTTTCCAATGATCCTCCTCCATATCTTTCAATTTCTTCCTAACTTGGAAGATTTCTAATGTTTCAAAGAATGTAGCCTTTGATTATTCTCATATGAGCACTGTGACTTTTGTCTCACCCGCGTTCTAAAGATGTTGTCTCCCCTGAGCTTTGGGACTTGGAATCTATCCACTCATGCACACTCCTTGTTCTATATCTTCTAATCTTTCAAACTGACTCAGATTTTCCAAAAGGACTCATCCCTTATTCTCACTTAGAATATTTTTGGAACTCTTCTTGGCACACGTTTGTTCTTGACCTCCTGAGTTTTATGATATATCTCCGCCTTGGAAGATTTATACTCTTTCAAAGGTTCCAAACCTTTGTTCTCCTCATGAATTCATCTCTGGAATCTCGTCAACACTTGATAAAAGTGTCATCTCTTCTGAGCTCCTATCCTTGGAAGGATTTCGATCTCCCATGCACACCTTGCATTCTCGGGATTTCGACTAACTCAATTCGAAAGATTTTCTTAAAAAGAAAATGCTTCTCTCCCACCTAGCGTTCTTCTGCACTAGTTCTTTAAATATTCTTGGGTTCTAGATGTTGTGCACACCTTGCACCTGGTATGATTTTCTCTGATTCTCTCTGAATTTCTTTGAGTCAATCCAAGACTCAGTCGACACACTCCTTGCATTGAGACGCACATATTGCATACAAGTATCAAAAGAGAGATTGAAACTCAACCAGCTTCATCACAAACTCATACAATCAATCTCTCAAACAATCATACATGAAATGAATCGAAATAAACCATACACACATAGAATAACATTCATTCAATATCACATGAATTGAACATAGTCCAAGGATTTGGGACAATTTATGTTTGTTCTATTCATTCATGAAAAACCAAAATAAATAGTATTTATGCTACTCTACTCTACTCTACTGATCTCTCTATTTTGTCTATCAATTCTGATCTCATACATCTTCTATGATATTCTCTTACAATGCAACAATGAAAAACTATCTAAGGACCGCTCTACAATCTCTCTCGTCCTGTTATGAAATATATCATTTCAAATTCAAAGCTATTACCTACTCTTTCCTATTGAAATAACTAGTAGTTATTGCCAAATAGATTTAACACTCCATATATGTAGTTTCTCACAGTCCTTCTAGACTTTACAAACAAGTTACATTTTAAAATTTTGTTTTCAAAAATATCTCAACAACCGATTAAATTCTAAGTTAAATGCTTGATTTGAAATTCTGGCATTGCTGAGATTCTCACGATTTTGGCATTGCTTGATTTGAGTTCTCACGATTCTCACGCATGCATTGTTGACTTTGAAGGTGATGCTCCTACATCATACTCCTATGGTTAAATTTTTTCATGGACTCCTATCCATGAGCTCCTTCACTATCTTTTCATGCTTCAAAATATCAGGTTTTGTGACCCAACTTGCATCTTCCATTGGATGATATTTCCACTTCACTAAGTATTTGAGATATGTTTTCCTCCTGGTTTTCTTTCCATCCCTATGTTTAATGATTTTCTCCATATGAGGTTTTTCTTCTATGGGAAATTGCTCTTCCCACTGAATTTCTTTCTGATCATCTGATTCTCCTACTTCATATCTCCTATAAGGATACAGGTCTGCAACATTAAATATCGACGATATCCCAACATTGTCTGGAAAATCAATCTCATAAGCATTGGCTGCGAAATTTTTGAGAATCCTGCATGATCCTATCTTTTTCATATTTAACTTGTTGTACGTTCCCCTTGGGAATCTCTCTTTTCTCAAATGAGATAAAACTTCATCTCCAACTTCGAATTGAACTTCTCTCCTCTTTTGACCAACTTTGCTCTTGTATTTCTAACTGTCATCCTATAGTTTCTCTCTAACTCTGTCATGAAGTTTTTGCATTTCTATTGCAAAATCCTCTGCTCCGACACTTCTAAACTCATATTGATTCAAATATCTCAACTTTGTAATCCACCTTGGCTGTATACCATACACAATTTCAAATGGACTTTTTCCTGTGCTCATGTTCACTGAATTGTTGAATGCAAATTCTGCTTGTGCCAGAATCTGATCCCATTGTCGACCTTGCTCAGTGACTAAAATTCTCAACAAGTTTCCCAGGCTCATGTTTACTACTTCAGTATTTCCATCTGTCTGAGGGTGATATATTGACCTAAAGGAAAATTTCATCCCCAACCTCTTCCATAGATTCCTCTAAAAGTGTCCTACAAATTTGGTGTCTCTGTCTGAAACTATGCTTCTTGGCAATCCATGTAGTCTCACTACTTCTCTGAAAAACAAATTGGCGATGTCTATGGCATCGCTTGTCTTCTAGAATGGTATGAAATGTGCCATTTTTTAAAATCTGTCCACCACAAAAAATATGGAATCTTTCCCTTTTCAATTTCCAGGCAATCCAAAAACAAAATCCATACTGATTGCATCCCATGGACTTTCTGGAATTGGTAATGGTTGATACAAACCAGTGTTTTGTTTTCTTCCTTTTGCATACTGACAAATTCTGCATTTGTTCGTGAACTTTTTCACATCTTCTCTCATGCTCAGCAAATAATACAAATTACTCAGTTGTGAGAATGTCTTATCATGACCAAAATGTCTAGCTAAACCTCCACTACGTTTCTCTTTTAGTAGGTTGTCTCTCATTGATCATTTAGGTATGCACTATTGGCTTCCATTGAAAAATAATCCATCCTGGATCAAATATTCAGTCCATGGGCTTCTGTCTCCCAACAAAGGATTTTTGCATGCCTCATAAGCTTCTTTGAAATCTACATATTCTTTATACATCCCCTAGAGGTGTTCGAACCCCAAGTTCTCCACTTGGAATTCCTGTACAATCAAACTCCTCCTGCTCAAAGCATCTGCAACTTTTTTAGCAATTCCAACAACGTGTTTAATAGAAAAATTAAATTTCTGCATAAATTCTACCCATTTTGCATGTTTTTGATTCAACTTCCCTTGCCTAGTAATAAATTGCAAAGCTTGATTATCACTGTACAAGACAAATTCTTTAGGAATTAGATAGTGCCTCCATTTTTTCAAAGCTTGAATCACTGCATAAAATTCCTTATCATACATGGAATATTTATTCTTGGCATCATTCATTTTCTCACTGAAATAAGTAACCGGCCTATTATATTGACTCAAGACTACTCCAATGGCTAATCCACTTGCATCGCAACTCACCTGAAATGTTTTTCCAAAATCTGGCAAGACTAGAATTGGTTTCTCTATGATTTTCTCCTTCAACACTTTGAAACTTTTTTCAGCTTCCTCTTTCCAACTAAAGGACTTGTGTTTCTTCTTCACAGTGTCCAACATGGGTGAACATAGAACACTGAAATGTCTGATGAATTTTCTATAAAATATCGCTAACCCATGAAAACTTCTTAATTCAAATATATTGCTCGGCGACGACCATTCTCTAATCACTCTCTCTTTTTCTGGGTCCACCTTCAATTCATTTGAAGAGATTACAAAACCCAAACATATGATATCCTTCTTCATAAAAAAACTCTTTTTCATATTTATCAACATTTTCTCTTCCTGCAACCTTTCCATCACTGATGTCAGATGTCTTAAGTTCTCTTCCTTTGTCTTGTTGAAGATTAGTATGTCGTCCAGATATACTATGACACATTTTCCTATGAAGTCTTTCAACACTTCATTCATTAACCTCATAAATGTGCTTGGTGCATTTGTCAATCCAAACGGCATGAACAACCATTAAAACAATTCTTCATTTTTCTTGACTTTTGTTTTCCATTCATCTCCCTCTCTCATTCTTATTTGATGATATCCACTCTTCAAGTCTATCTTGGAAAAATAGCTTTCTCCACTCAAATATTTCATCAAATCATCCATCCTTAGTAAAGGAAATATGTACCTAATGGTTATCTTGTTGATGGCTCGGGAATCTATACAAATTCTCCATCCTCCATCCTTCTTTGGACTTAACATAGTCGGTACTTCACATGGGCTTAGGCTTTCCCTAACTAACCCTTTATCCAACAACTCCTGGACTTGATATTTTACCTCCTCATTCTCTCTAGCTGTCAAACTATAATCTTATTTGTTTGGTAAACTATCTCCTGGAATAAGTTCAATATGATGGCTTATACTCCTAATGAGTGGAAATTAGTGTGGTAACTCATCCTACTATATCAAAAAAAAATTCTAACAGTTCCTGGATTTCTATAGTAAAATATTCCACAGAAGTATTTGTAAGGATAACTCTAGGCTTCCTCATTACAACAAATTGCATTTCTTTTTCCTTCTTGACTTCTTTCAAGAGCTCCTTCCCACTCATGAGAAGTATGCTTGAACCATCTTCTCTCTTTTTCTCATTGTCTTCCATGGGTAAAAACATATGTGTCCTACCATTCGTTTCTAGGGTATAGGTATAATTTCTTCCATCATGAATAACTTTTCGGTCATACTTCCACGGTCTCCAAAATAAAATATGGCAGACATCCATTGGAATTATATCACATAATATTTCATCTCTATAACCTCCTATTTTAAATTTGACTTGGAATTGTTGACTTACCATGACCCGATGTCATTTCTGCAAAAATGATACCTTATATGGATTTGGATGTGTAGTTGTCTTCAGCTCTATCTTTTCCACCATCTTTGTGGATACTAGATTGTCAGTGCTCCCACTGTCTATGATCACCTTGAAAACTCTTATCTTTAGACTTGCAAGCAGTTCTGAACAGACTCATTCGCTGAACTGGTTCCTCTGGTTCCTTTTCTGGCTTAAGAATAATCTTCCTAATCATGAGGTTTCTTCCACCTTCTACTACTTTTTATTCCACATGATTTTGTTCTTCAACAATGTGTGCTTCTCTACCTCCTTCTCTCTTTCTGTCGGGACATTCCCAAGATTTATGTCCTTATTTTCCACAGGTATATCAGTTAACCATGCCTCCTCGAGATCTTCCTCTTACTCCACCTCTAGAAAAAGAACTTCTTCCTCCATTCTATCCTTATTTAGAACTTCCACCCTTCTCATGGTGACTATGCTATTTGTCAGCTTTAGGATTCAACTTTTGGAACTTCTCTCTGTTGGTTCCCTTGCCTCTGCTTGAATTTTCTCCTCTGCTTCATTGGCTTTGCTTCCTGGCCAATTTTTCTTCAGCTTTCAAGGTTGCTTGATAAGAATCCTTGACTATACTAACAAACATCATGATGATCTCTTCTTGTATTTCATATCTCAACCCATTGATATATCTGGGTGTCTTTTCATCTTCATTCTCTTTTTGTCCGACCCTGTTATAGCAAGATTTGCCTCACCATTTCTATCTTGCACAGAGGGCCTTTTTCCATTTCCCTATGCAAACTTATCAACCCCTTTTTGATAAATCCAAAGCCAAAAATATACATTTTTCCACATATACTCTCCCTAACTGCTTTGCAAGATGCGTATATGCTTGATTCTCCACTACAACTCACGTATATCAGGATTTGTGCCAAAAAATACAAAATGAGGTCAAGTTTCCATGTCACGACAAAAGATCTCTGATCTTTGGCCTTCCATATACTTGAAACGTTTCGAATCGACCCTTCCGTTGCATTCTGGAGGCTATAAGAGCATAATTTCGAGCTATGGAAAAAGAGGAGAAAGCATTCAACTTTGAGAGCAAAGTTACTCTGGAGAAATTACTTCATATTGAGTTTGCATCCCTTTTTCCCTCAAGTTTGAACACAGTGTTCAACCCCCAAGCTCTTTCCTTATTGTCGAGAGGACCTCATTACCACTTTGCTATGATATTGCCTTTGGTGGAGGATTGAAGTGGTGGAGACCCAGTTGGAAGGAACTTGGTTTCTTGGTTTTGAATCGTGCCAACACAAAAGTCTATAATGTTGATACTTCTATTGATCAATTATTAATAGAAATACTCATTTCCTTTCCTATCGATATCTTACAAATATATGATTATTATCCATGGGCATGTTTGTAATATTTATTAATGGATTGTGCTATCTGATGTGCTAACTCATTTTATATATTGTCACTATATACTTGCATCACTTATTTGTTGAGAACTTCTTGCAGGTGTAAATCTTTGGGTCAAAGTGCTCAATGGTGGAACCGAATCAAATGATTGGATTGAGGTAGGCTTCTTCCTCATATTGCACATTAGTTTATATATCACATGTTGGAATTGAGTTGATTTCTGCAGTCATACCTTTCTATTGTGGTTTACCCTTGGCCATAGAGAGTTTTTCCCTTGTAACAGAATTGGTGACTCCATTGGGGATAGATCTTCCTTCTAAGGGTTGAAGTATTTTTTCTTCTTACATTGCTCTTTTGACTTTGTGTTTCTTGTCATATCACAGTTGGACAAAGTCAGCATGGTTTGAAAGCAAGAAACCAAGTTCCTTCCAACTGGGTCTCCACCACTTCAATCCTCCACCAAAGGCAAGCTCATAGCAAAGAGGTAATGAGGTCCTCTCAAGAATAAGGAAAGATATTGGGGGTTGAACACTATGTTCAGACTTGAGGGAAAAAGGGATGCAGACTCAATATGAAGTAATTTATCTAGAGTAACTTTTCTCTCAAAGTTGAATGATTTCTCCTCTTTTTCCATAGCTCAAAATTGTTCTCTTATAACCTCCAGAATGTAACTGAAGGGCCGAGTCAGAGCGTTTCCAGTATATGGAAGGCCAAAGATCAGAGATATTTTGTCGTGACATGGAAACCTGACCTCATTTTGTATTTTCTGGCACAAATCCCGATATATGTGACCTGTAGTGGAGCATCAAGCATATACACATCTCGCAAAGTAGTTAGGGAGCGTATATGTAGAAAAATATATATTTTTGGCTCTGGATTTATCAAAAAGTGGTTGATAAGTCTGCATAGGGAAATGGAAAAAGGCCCTCTATGTAAGATAGCAATGGTGAGGCAAATCTTGCTATAACAGATGCCCCCTAATGTGTGAGATTAGAGGAGTATCTACGATGGCCAAAATACATTATAAATAACACAGAAGTGGAGTGGTAGAGAACCAGCTAGACGAACTCAATTGCTCATTACATTATGTAATGACTTTTCATACATGGTTTCCAAGAATACAATGCAAATGCATGTGGAAAATATACCAACAAGTGTTCATGGTCGTGAGTAGGAAAGTATAAATGTGGTTACATGCCAATAGTTGTCATAGTCACCAACAAGGCCCAGTTAAACCAGTCTCAAAATCAATTTGAAGATATCTATATACCATGGAGTACAATCTTATCTCCCATGATCATTGAAGTCAAATAGGTACTGGTCCAATGAAATGGAAGCAAAAACTTAGGAAAGTTGTGTCCACAAAGTTATTTCTTCAAGTATTCAATACAATCCACCAATGGTGCAAGTCTACTTCATGTGAATAAATGAGATGAGGTCGAACACGATGAGACATTGTTTGATTACCGGTCATTGAGGTATACCGTTAACAAACGTGAGACAACCTACCAATTATGAAAGTAGGTATCAAGGCACCGCGTACATCTCTACAAATGTGAATAAAGGAGCTGGTGTTGAACACTTGAGAGATCCATTGATCAGGAGACATTGATGTATTCCCATCTGTCAATGGTGAGAGAGACTGACACTAATGACTGCAACCCTCAAGCTACTCATAAAAATCTAGGTCTTGTATCCAGAATACATGAGCTAAATTCGATGGAAAGAGACCCACTAAAAGGAGAGCATTAAGGCATCTCTCATCAATGAGCATGAGGAGCAAAGAAGGAGCTTCATGATTTGGTGGAGATCAGATATAAAAACATGTTCATGAACCAATGACTCTGTGAGTCTTTCACATGTGCCAAATGCAAGCGGTACACGAAAAAGACCCTCTGAATAGAAACCAATGATGAAAACTGATGACAAAGGTGAGGAAACCACCAATAAGGCTAATGGCATCCAAGACATTGCACGAATCCCAAAGTGTGAATAGATTTCTTGCCGTCGGACATAGGGAAAACCACCTAGTCAACGACCCATGATGAAATGTCGATTGTTGGGTTCAAGGTGACCTACCAATGATGAAATTAGGGCCAGGACGCATCATAAGACCAAAGTATCATGTGATTCTGAGACAAACTGAGGGTATGGACAACATACAAAGTCAAGATTTCTAAGGAGTGGCCGACATAGGTTGATAAAATTCCTTTGAACAAGAGCGTGAGACATACGATGGACTCTGGTAGCATAGACTTAATTATGTGAAAACTAGATGCAGGAGGCATCCATAATGTTCTCTATAAGGAATGGAAGATTAACCAGTCGGTAGAGAAAATTCTGTAACGAGATCAACTTCATAAGGCCATGATAAACCCAAAATTATGACGACGCGAGGAATCAGTAACTTTGTGCTATGTTCAAAAGCAAAACAACTGCTTCCAATTAAAATATAGTACTCCCTTCCTGCCCATATTTTTTCATTTTTTCATTCAAGTAAATGCTATGATACAAAGGAGGGAACAAGTGTCACAAGTAAGAAAAACTAGTTCCAGCAGTGGAATGTACCTATGTTCAATGCAAGGCAATGCATGCAGGAGATGGACACTTGGGGTGATGCTCCCTCCAGGGTATAGGGTGTCAAATTGTGAAGGATATAAACAAGGCTCTGCTTGGGCCATGGTTTATAACGCAAAGTGAGAACCGGCTAAAGGCTCAATACTGCAAGCAAGGGCATGATATGCAATCACAATTTAACACCAAAAAATGTCCTTTTTTATATATTTTAGTCTACTTGGTGTGAAAAAGGGATAAACGTGTGCCAAATAGATGTCTTTTCAAATCCAATTTATGAGTGTGAAAAAGACAAGTTCACTCGGCGATCTTTTCCATTTTTTATAGCGAGTCAGAAAAGAGCTTAACTAAGACTCATGATCTTTCAAATCCAATTTTAATGAGTGTGAAAGGGACAAATCACTCAACGATCTTTTTAATTTTTAATAATGAGTCGGAAAAGAGATTAACTAAGGCTCATTTTTAGTTCTAATCAACATGTAAAGGGTGAGGCCAAGGTTCCCATCCCGACCTTATGTCGAAATTCAATGTCCTACGGATAGCTGACACAAGCTTGGGAAAGCCCAAATCTCTCCAAGTCGAGGAGGAGAAAGTGATAACAGAGTAAATAGTCTCTGTTATGGTTCGAATAATGTCTCTTAATGGAAAATACATAGGTGGGGTAATGGGATGTCCCATCAGGTCATCCCAATCGAAGGGGTCTTCGTCAGGACTTGAAGGGAGAGTATTCTGATGAAGAATGAATCTCTCTTGTTCAGAAGGGGGAAGACTTGGAATGTTGATGACATGATTGGAAGGTGCATCACTCTCTTGAGGGAGAGTTGGTTTGACTAGAGATTTCACTGGTGTGGTCACTTCTTCAATTATAGGTTCAAGAGGATGCATAGCAACAGGGGCAAGAGATGCTTCACCCTCGATGATGGGGGTGAGGTTAGAGGAAAATATTGGTGGCGGGACCACTAGAATCGCTAAAGGAGGAGTGGTGAGAGGAGAAACCATGGGTGTCTCAGAATTCGAAGGGATTTTGGGGGAGCCCCATGCCTCTGGTATCCCGATAGTCACTGGGCACAAACGAGTAAGATGAATTCCTTCACAAGTCCTGCAAAGGAATTTAGGCTTACATCTGAGATGTTTAGGTTTCTCGATGGGACTGGCCAAGGAAAGATATTTGTCTCATGTATGATGAATAGGAGTTGGAGACGTGACACAACTATGATCCAGGGCGAAAAGAATGGTACCCCCAACATAATTGGCAAAGGTTGGAAGCAAGTTGTCGACATGATTTGTAGAAAGTGTCAACTCATCTCCGACATGATGAGCAGAGGTGGGAAATGGTGCAATGGCATGGCTTACAGTGGTTGGGCTAGCAATAGGTTGCGGTATTTGATTCCAAGGTCTAGGAAAATATTGATTCTGAAACATGGCAGGACAGAAAGGATCCTGGTATACTCCCTGTCCTGGCCCAAAAACATGGTGGTTTATGCCAAGTTGGTATGCAGAGGTCTGGACGGGCATCATCAATGAGGTCTGCAAAGAGACTGAGGTAGGATAAGAATTATTTGAGTGAGGATACATATTTCCCCCTTGAGAGGGTGTCCCATGAGGAGGGTAGCCCGAATTATAAAATTGATTCTCCCCATATGGAAGAACTGGGGGTACTTGAGGACCTGGTGGAGAAAAAGTGTTTAAAGGGACCGACATGGTAGATGAAACATACATGGGTGGGGTGTAATAAGAACCCATCTGAGCATATTTTACCTTCTCATTACCTTGATAACTACTAATGCATTTGTCCCACATTTCTTTGGAAGATTCTAAGTGCATAACATTTACAAATTATGCTTCTACAAGCCCACTCAGAATAGCATTCATAGCCTTAGCGTTGAAGTTGAATTTTATCTTGTCATCATCAGTAGCTAGTACAATTGGCTTTACATAACCAGTCTCTACCACATCCCAGACATCTGCACCTAAATCCATTATGTAGGTTCTCATCCCCACTTTCCAGAAGGAAAAGTTTTTTCCATTTAATAGGGTGGACTTATTGGTTGAAGTTCCTTCATTACTAGTCATGTTTAAGCTCTAGGATCTACCCTTACATAAAAGGAACCTGCTATGATACCATTTGTTGGACAACTGAGAGGGGGGGGGGTGAATCAATTGTTACTGTGCTTAAACAATTATGCCAATTTTAAACTCTTTATAGAACACTTAATTTTGATCACAATAATGAAGGTAAGTAAGCAATAGAATATTCAACATCAATCACACACATGAAATGTACAGAGACAGATATTTCCTGAGGAAACCCATAAAGGAGAAAACCTCTTCTTCTTGATATAAGTTGTTATTTTCTGTACATTATCATTCTTATGAGCACCAACTCATTGTGAGGCTACCACCTATATTTTACAAGATGCAACTTGCTGAGAGCACCAACTCTCTGGTTTCTCTAGCACCCAATAGATGGAAGAACCAACTCCTTGAGTGTTACAACACCAACTAGATGGAAGCACCAACTTCCAATCACACAGGCACCAACCTACATAACAAAGAATAATAGTTCTCCCTTGCACCAACCTACCTTCCTGGTTTTTATGGATGCAACCAGATGGAAGCTACAACTTCCTGTGTTCAAGAACCCACTTGAAACTCTAAGGACAATAGTCCTCCCTAGCACCTCCCTACCACCTTGATTAAAAATCTTTGCCTGATAGAATCTATTACAGTGATATAGTATTTATCAATATTTAACTAGTCTCATCATTGTTCTATTACACTACTCTTCTCTTCCTGCATCAGTGTTCTCCTCCATGCATACCAACCTCTTTGTTCATCTTTTCTATTGCATTCCATACTCTGTTGCGTTTCTATGCTCTCCTCTTTCTCCTCCTGCGTAACCCTTCTATTCAGCTTTTCTTTTTCCTTTATGCTTTGTGTGACCTCTACATGCCATTTGTTGCGCTACTCATCTCTACATCAAATTGAGCTCATAGACTCCTTCTACCAACATGCCTAGCTATCAAAGAAGCACTCACTTTTCTTTGTTCTACACGTCTTTGTCATGCCAATTCCTCTACGAGATCATTCTCGCAACTCTTTATATTCTCTGTGGTTATTCCCATTCTGTTCATCATGAATGGTCGTTATGATGAGATTCTTTGGCTTCAACGGTAGTTACAGTCTTCAATAATTTTCCATCTATCAATTGTCTCTATGATTAATATTCATACCACTAGCAGTTACCTTGAGACTCTTCAGCTCCTCTGGCGATCAACCTGAAGCCTCTTTGAATTCTTTAGCAGAAACAATCTGTCATTTCTGGAAGTTACCCACTGTGCGCTCATGCCTTTGTCACATTTTCCATTTCTGTGAAAAGTACACAGTGGGCGCTCTCTTTTCTAGTTAGGCCCTTTCCTTCACGTGAGCACTAGTGGTGACCAAACGCCTAACCAACAGGCACTTCATCGCATTTCAGGTTTTCTAGCTACGAGTTGCCTCGATCCTCCCAACTCATGATATCCAAAATGGAGCCTAGCACCATGCTAGCTCCTCCCTTAACCTTCGATGATGTGACCACTAACTGTGAACACTCACTAATCAAAAGGGGTGCATTGTGATCTCGACGATATCTGTTGTGGATCTTGGTGACATGCTAGCTCCTCCCTTAATCATCTGACGATGTGACCTCTAGCTCTGACCCGGGGCTTAATCTCCTAGGTTCTTCGTAACTTCGCGTATCGAGTAAGCTACCATGAGTCACCCTGACTCTTTGCTTTCCATATCAATGGTCCATGCTCTCCCTTTGGTTGATGACTATGATCAAATCATGACATCGCGTGTTGGGTGTTTGAACATGAGCCAAATCTGACTCTTCCAACTCTCGATTCTCGATTTTCCTCTTTACCAGATCAATGATCATGACTTCTCTTCAATCTGATGGCTCAGATCTCATCATGAATTCGCATGTCAGGTCTTTGAACGTGAGCCAACCCTGACTCTTCCAACTCCCGATTCACAATTTTATTCTTTTCCAGATCAATGGTCTCGACTTCTCTTTGATCTGACGACTCAGATCTCATCGCAACTTTGCATGTCGGGTGTTTGAACATGAACCAACCCTAACTCTTCCAACTCTCAATTCCCTATTTTCCACTTTGCCAGATCAATGGCCCATGACATTCCTCGATCCAATGTTTGTGATCAATATCACAATCTCGAACTTTGCGATGTTTGTGGATTGCGCGACGTAGTTCTTTTGATTCGTGATTCTGAGAATCTACTTTATGGGTTGCCACGTGTCCTTCCCAGATGAACGACTAGGATTAATTCTCATCTTTGGAGTGTTGACTAACTTTTGGGCTTATCCTCCTTGCAGCTCCATTGGCTCTAATGGTTGCTAGTCCTTTGCTCTCCGATCCAATGGATGAGATATAATATCCTCCTCTGTGTGCTCCTCCTTTCTGGACTCTGATCTGATGGAATGGATAATTCCTCAATACAATGGTCAAGATCTCCTCTTCACGAACTCAAACTTCGCGAGTTCCTACAACTCTGCCTTTGAATTTCCCTATTTCTGAGTCAGTGAAATGTTGATCTCCTACCACATGCCCTCTCTCAATGGATGGTCAGGATTTACCACATGATCTTGGAATAATTTCTAATTTTCAAAGGCCTCAATGTTTGATCCTTCTGTGAGTCCTGATGAATTTGGGTCTCGTTTGTGTTTCTGAGAATGCTATCTCTCCTGAGCTTTGGCAATGGAATTAACCTCGACCCTGGTGCACACATGCACTCTTTGTGCAACTATGCACTATTCCGCATGAGATTCTCAAGCTTGCTCTTTTGCATCTTCCTAAAAGACATATGGTGCCTGCCTGGCACATTCTTCGTTTTCTCATCTTCTAGTCTCTCAAGATTTGGTTCGATATTGTTCTTGCCAGTGCCATCCTTTCTTATGTTCTTTCCATCAATGACAAACATTCTCTACCTATAAACATGCAAACAATACAATAGGATGCCTATCATATACCTATTTGAACTCTAATTAACATCAGGTGAGTCATCATCCATGATTAACTTGCATCCAGTGACCATAGGTGTGCTCATAGGTGTAGAATCTTCCATTTGAAACCTTTTCAACATTTCTCTTAGATGTTTCTCCTGATAAAGAAATATTCCTTCAGACCTCTGAGTAATTTGTAGACCAAGAAAAAACGACAACTCCCCTATTATAGACATTTCAAATTCAGACAACATGGCAGAAGCAAACCATTGTACCAATCAAGCATTATTGCTTCCAAAGAGTATGTCATGTACATATACCAAAACAATGGGAAAATCATTACCCTTTGTCTTGAATATACTTATCCAGTCTGCAATACCATGCACAAGGAGTTTGTTTCAACCCATATAAATCTTTCTTCTTTTAGATCTCCATTTAGAAAAGTTGACCTGACATCCATTTGATAGAATTTAAACTGTTTATGAAAAGCATAGGCAAGAAACATTCTAATAGTTTTAATCTTGCTATGGGCACAAATGTTTCATCAAAGTCTAGTCCTTCTATTTGAGCATATCCTTTGCAGACCAATCTAGCCTTATTTCTTACAATATTTCCTTTCTCATTCATCTTATTTTTGTAGACCCATTTGGATCCTATTACATTTTTATTTGCTGGCCTAGGAACGAGTTACCAAGTGATAATATTTTCAATCTAGTCCAGTTCCTCATTCATTGATTTTAAACAATTTACGTCTTTACTGGATTCATTAAAGTTCTTGGGTTCCACCATGGATATGAAGGTTATATGTGATTTCTTGGTGTCTTTGATTATCCTTCTCTTGGTTTGCACACCTTTGTCTTTCAAGATGATTCTTTTGAGTAATTTTGTAGGAAGGATTTGATGTTGATTTATGTCCCGACTCTTCTTGTCTGGGTGTCTCTTCTCCACCTGATTCATCATCTTCTTATGACTTTGATATTTGTTTATATTCATTTTCATTATTCTCATCATCTTTTTCATATGGCTTAGTGATTATTCTATGTTGATCTTTTATAGAAGCTTCTTCATCAATTCGAACATTGATACAATCTACTAATTTATGCATTATTTTGTTAAAGGATATGTATCCTTTACTGTTTGTTTCATATCCTAAGAAGATACCTTCATCAGCTATACTATCAAATTTTCTCAGATGATCATCATTATTCTTGATGTAGCATTTACTTCCAAATACTTTGAAGTGCTTGATTGATGTAGGTCGACCAAACCACAACTCATATGGAGTTTTATCACTGTTCGGCCTTAGATGCACTTTGTTTAGAGTATGAACAACTTTGATTATTTCATTACTTAAGCTTACTAGACCTTTACCTCTGATATTTCCTGGAGAATCATTTCCAAAGGTCACACTCCCTGATTTATTTTATTTGAGAAATAGGAACTTACTTTTGTCACCTATCATTTGACTGGAGCATCCACTATCAATATACCAGAGGTCTTTTTGTCTTTGAGTTGACAACACTAATCCACACTTGTTATCTTCATTCTTATTCCAAACCTTGACGTTTTCAACTCTATGATTTGAATCTGGCTTATAGTTTTTTAAGCGAAAGTCTGCAGCTTTATGTCGATAATTATGGTTGATGTAACATTCTGGTTCAGTGAATAAAGGATCATAACAATTTTTATTTTTAATATGCGTCCTTTTCCTAGCCATCACATGATTTGTAGTCTGTGTTTTTTTGTTAGTTGTCTCATTATTTGTTATGGAAGATATTTATTCCTTGGTTGTCTTGATTTCTCAATAAAAACAATATCCATAGAAATAATCTTTGTACCTGGAAAATGGTTGTCTTCTTTGAGAAGTTTTATTTCTTCCATGCTGATGATTTCCTTTAGAAGAGGGTGTTTTATTTATTTGTTCTATGGATTCAGTTCTACAAGATTTTCCTTCACTCTACCTTGGCGATTGATTCTCTTCCTTTGTTTCTGTAGGTTTTTTGTTGTCAATGGTTGTAGATTTGACAAACTTGATGGATTCTTTGTTTCTTGGATGACCACTACTTGATCCCTCTTCATAACCCAAACCAATTTTCAACTTTTAATTCCTTTGTTGATTCAAAATGGATGCTAATCCTTCTAAGGCTTTAATATTTGTCAGATTTGATGGTATAAGGCCTGAAATTTCTCTAGATATTTTCTGACAGTCACTACTTCAGCTTCCAATTTTTCACCTTTTGTTTCGGCTTCTTTCAATTTCTATTTGAGTATGTCTTCAATCTTCTTAGCTTCTTCTAACTTAACCTTCAACGAGGAAATTTATTCAGATGGCGTATTGCATGTTTTCTCATACCTGAGCAGTAACTGTTTTTGTTTTCTTTTCTTTTCTCTGAGTCTATCAATCTCTTCCATGGAACTGACAAGTTCTCCTTCAAGATATACTACTTCTTCACAATCAACGAACTCACTTCTTGTATCTTTAGTGTTTATATATTCTAAATATATTATCATGATATCATTTATTTTATCTTCAATAGAAGATTCATTGCTTTCATCATCTAAGGGATCATCATCATTGTTTACACAAAGGATTTTCTTCTTAAAATTGTTCTCTTTATAGACCTTCTTGTGTTTGTCCTTCTCTTCATCATCATATGTCTAATCCTTTCTTTTGTGAGGAAACTTAGATGAAAAATGGAGTATATTACCATAGTTGAAACATTTGAAGGGAATTTTACCTTTGTATTGTCTAGATCCTTTCTTCAGTCTTCTAAAAAAAAATTCTTCAATCTCATCTATATCAGAGTCTGTATTTTTATCTACTTTAAAAGATGCCTCTCTTGTAGTAGATTTACCTTTGGTGATTCTCATTTGATAAGTAGTTATAGTTCCAAGAAGTTGATCTAGTGTAAACTTTTTGAGATAAGCTATTTCCTCTATAACAGAGACCTTTGAGTTAAATCCACTAGGAAGAGATCTTAATATTTTCTGGACTAGAAAAGATTCATCTATCGTTTCACCTAGGCCTTTCACAATGTTGACAATTTATTCTATATGTAATAATTACTTACTGATAGTTTCGTCTTCATCCACCTTTAACTGCTCAAATTTCAGTCCGAGAGTCTGAAGTTTTGTGTCTTTCACCTTTTAATTACCTTCATAACTACTTATCATCTTGTCTCACATAACGTTTTTTGAATCATAGTGCATGACTTTGACAAACTCTGCTTTATAAATTCCGCTGAGGATGGAATTCATTGTTTTTTCATTAAATCTAAACTACAACTTATCATCTTTTGAGGCCAAGACTATAGGCTTTACATATCCCATTTCAACGACATCCCAAACATCAGCACCCAAATACAATAAATGTGTTCTCATTCCTATTTTCCAGAAGGAAGAGTTTGTTCCATCAAATAGAGGGGGTATATTAGTTGAATGTCCATCATGAGTAGTCATTTTCAAGATTATGGATCTACCTTTGATCAAAGGCACTGAATCTGATACCAATTGTTGGCAATATAACTAAGAGGGGGGTGAATCAGATATATATATATATATAAGATTGAAACTTTTCTTGTTCTTTTTCTTTTTCTTTCTAGATTATTATTTAATGTGTTGCTGATAACTTAACATGCATAGATATACAATATTTTATCAATCACACAGAATAAACAGAGACACTGCTTTTCATGAGGAAACCCATAAGGGTGAAAACCTCTTCTTCTTAGGATATCAATCAAGCTCCAACTTTCATGTATTCACAGTCTTTGAGCTCTAACTCAAATATGATGCTACAACCTTTGATAGCAAGCTACAAATTGCAAAGAGCACCAAATCTCATATTTCTCTAGCACCAATTAGATGGAAGCACCAACTCCCAGGTTTCTCTAGCACCCACTAGATGGAAGAACCAACTCCCATAATATCTTCTAGCACCAACTAGAATTTAGAGGACTGCAATCCTCCCTAGAACTACCCTACCACCCTAAATGAATCTTACAAAAATTTACTTTCTTGATCTGTCTCTGATATAGTATGTTATAGTTCCATGTCTCCTCTGCCTCTTCCAGCTTCTATTACTCTATTCCACTTATATACTCTGCTCTTTCTCTTGTTGCGCACTCTGATACCTCTATTCAACTTCTCTTCTTCCTTTATACTCTGTGTTGTCTCTGCATGCTATGTGTTGCACCTCTAATCTCCAATTCAGGTCTTGTACATGGTCACATTATACTCACATGCATAACTCTTGAAAGAACAAACAGACTTCTTTGTCCTACATGTCTTTCTCACCCAAATCTTTTGCCAGATCATCATGACAACTCTTTGTCTTCTCTGGTGGTTATATTGAATCTGTTCATCATCAGTGGTTGTTATCCAAATATTATTTGTCTTCATTATCATTTGTATATCTTTTTCTTCTCAGTCAGTTACAACCAGTCATTTTTGGCTTCTTTGGCTTCTAAGCCCCTTTCTTCATGTGACCATCGACAGTGACTTGGGGCCAAGTACTTTAGGACTTCACACCTAGCGATCACTAGCTATGTTCTTGATATGACCTTGGGCGATGATGTCATGTGACCATGCAATTGTGGGCACATCCAAAGGTGGTTTGAAATCAAACTACTTTTTTCCCCACAATTTACCTCGAGCCTCCGCATATCCCTTCTCCAAAACCGTGGTTTCAATTGTGGCCCGCCCTTAACTTTTTAAAGTTCATGCATATTCAATCCCCGCAATGCAATAGGATTGTCGATCTCATGATCTTTACAGTGCTCTTGAACGGATGGTTCATATATATCCTCTCAATCTTATGGATCATATCTAGCCTTCCTAAATAAAAAGATCATATCTAGTTTCAAATCTCAAACCCTTCTTTTCTCTGTACGCCAATATTCTAGAGTTGATGATCTGCGAACACTTGTCCTCTTAAATCTATGATGAAGATCTCTTCCGCAAGTCTAGCCTTCGAGACTTTCAATTCTCAAACTCTTGTTTCTTTTGTACGTCAATCTTCTGGAGTTGATGATCTACAAACACATGTCCTCCTCAATTGATGACATTGCCTCTATTTAAATAATTTGACCTTTCAACCTGATCAATGGTTCTACAGCCCCTTTCTCGATCAATGGTCGAGATGTCCTTCAGGTCTTTGGACTTCTAAAATATCAAGTCTCAAACTTTAGTTCCCCTCAAAGTATGCAGTTTACTACCATGTGTCCTCTTGGATTGGACGGTTGAGGCTTACTTCGGGTCTTTACTCGGAGTTTACAGGATTACACCACGTCTTTTCTGGATCAGATGGTCGAGATTCACTTTGGATGAAATGACGCTTGATATCTTCTTTGGAATATCTAATGACTGAGATCTACCTCAGATGATCTGGTGGTTGAGAATTTATTTTGTCTCTCCAGCTCTCCGGGATTCGGTAATTTCAAATCTTAAACTGAAACTCTCGAAGTGATTTCTTCAAAGCTCACGATCCATCGCCACGTATCCCTCTGGATCTGATGGTTGAAATTTACTCCATCTCTCTGGCATTTAGGGCTTCGGGGATTTCAAATCTCAAATTGAAACTCTCGAAGTGATTTCTCCAGATATCACGATCCATCGCCATGTATCCTTCTGGATCTGACAGTTGAAATTTACTTTGGCTCTCCGGCTCTCGAGGCTTCAGGGATTTAAAATCTCAAACTTTTCTCCCTCCTGAACTCACAGTCTACTAACACATATCTCTCGATGATCAACAAGCCAAATTCTCCTCTTGTTGATGAACGGTCTCAAATTACTTTGGCTATTTCACCTCCTTTCGATCCACAAACTTCCATAGTTGTGAATCTTGCGCCACCTCTCCTCCTTAACAATTGACGATCCCAAACTACTTCGGGACTTTAGAACTTTGGTAATTTATCTCTCTTGTGTGCGTAAATACTTAAGGCTCATTCACCTTGTTTCGATTAGATGAATGTTGGTCCTTTGTGCTGTGATCCTACGGTCACTGTCGCCCTCTCTCCTGAGCTTCTGATCTCTATGACTTGGAATGTTTTCTAACTGTTCAAGGGTCTTGAACTTTTCTCCTCCTACAAGTCTATCTCTTGAACCTCATCTGTACTTCTAGAAAGTGCTATCTCTTCTGAGCTTTCTCATATTCTACTCTCTCAACTTCTTAAAGAGTCACTTAGACACTTAGTCAAATTGTGGATCTATGCACTCCTTGCAATATATTCTCACGCAAGGTTTCACTGTTGTTATTTCCATTAATGACAAGCACACTCTTCCTATAAAAATGCCAACAACTATGTTCTATTGTACCAGACTATTCCAATGATTGCTTCCTTGATCAATTCTGATCTTTGAGCAGAAAGTTATGGTCCTTTAGAACTTGTGTTTTTTCTTTGATGCATTCCTTTTCTAGTTGATTTCTTTCCTCTGAGAGAAAAGACTCTTAGTTATTTTTTGAATTCTACAATAAAGTTCCTAGGTCTTTATTCCCTCTTCTAATGTAGGTTTGTACCAGATGAAACCCATGGTATTCCTTCCTAGCCCCTTTTTCCTTCTTTAAAACATTTTTCGGGCATTTAGATCCTTTTATTTGGCCCCCAATATCATCTGACCACATGTTGTGAACCAATGCTAGCAGATAGGCTCTTATTCGGAGCCTTGGGAGCTTCAGGACTCCAAAACTTTGTGCTTCAGAAGCTCTTTCTAATTCATGCCTTATTTCCCCCACACGTCGAACTGGTGAATCCTTTTACAATACATCTTTAAATCTTAGAGGATCCATTGCTTCAAAGATTCAAGCTTTAGAGGTTATTACAAATTCCACATTGATTTCTCCCAAATGTTGGACAAAAGAACCGTCGAGGTCTAGTCAGCATTCATGTACCAGGGTGCTATGTCATAGAAAAATAAGGAGTAGACACGTGGCTCAATCCCACGGCTGACACGAGTTACATATTAATTGGGCACAAAGGGCCCTTGAAAATCCTGAAAAATGATGACACGTGGCACGTATCTTATGTGTCCATGTCATGCCAGGTGATGTTGACAGATTGCATCACCTCCGTGACTTTGGAACTTCAGGAATTCAAGGTTTCTGCCTTCACCATCCATTATTTTCTCCAAACGTCGAACCAACAAAGTACTAAACTGATGTCTCTTCAGATCTTTGGCGCTCCAATGCTTCGGACTTCAACAGATTTCACAACTAAACTCAACAATTCTTCTGAATTCTGAACTAGTGAACCAGTCGACATCACTCTTGGTGATGTCATCATGTCATGTCACTTCAACACTCCAGAGCTTCGGGCTTTGGAGGATTCCATAACTTCTTCCAAAATTTCCTCTGAATGCTAAATTTTTGAAATTATGAACCTTTCGGGGTCCACTTAGTACAATTTCCTTCAACTAAGGTGGTGACACATGGACCCATCGTCAAGTGACATGTGTTGGATTGATATTGGTAAAACATGGCCTATCAAAATTACAAAACTAGATGACACATGGCATGCCTAGAGGAGGTCCACATCACCCCAGGTAATGTCATCATGCCATGTCACAATCTCTGCTTCGACACTTCGACACTTCGGGCTTTGGGAGATCCCACTCCAATACACATCGTAACTCCCGAAAACCAAATTTTTGAACATGCTAATCTACGGACACACGTCTTCGATAATGGATGGTCTGAATTTAATTCATATTTTGAGACTTCGAAATATTTAATATATCCATCACTCAATTCCTCTGAATGACGAATTTTCGAACCTTTTAACTTTTGGAGGTCCATGTAGTACAACTTTTCGGGTTAATCATGTGTGATTATTACGATCCAAAACTTAAGCTGAAAAAAGTGATGTCTTCAAACATATTTCATTAATTCTTCTCATGGCGAATTAAAAATTTTAGTGGCCCTGCAGAATGGTGGAAATTTGGAACTGTAATCTCGAATCTTTTTCAATGTAACTCTTTTTTGCAATAAAGAATTGTGATCTCTACAATTTGGATTCATAAAATCCCTATGATTGTGTCAATAAAATCTCTCTTATGGTTGAATCGAAACATGATTTGGAGTCAGTTGGGTAACGAGCTAAGAAATAAACCATCAATGTCTTGATGTGCCTTATCATACTTTGCAATCCTTTTCTTTATGCTCAAAATATAAATTTGTTTGTCATTACCAATCCTAGAGAAGAAATGGGAAGTGATAACCATTGACTTTATAACTAACTTTCGAAAGACAACAAAACAAAATGATTCAATCATGGTAGTGGTTGATAAATTGACAAAGGTTTCTCATTTTTTCCTGTGAAAACAACACATACATCAACTAATATTGCAGAAATTTACATGAAGGAAATTTCTAGGTTGCATGGGATACCTAGGACAATTGTCTCGGACGGAGACACAAAGTTTACTTCAAATTTTTGGAAGGGATTATTTAAAGGATATACTAGAAATATGAACCTTAGTACAACATACCATCCACATTCAGATGGGAAGACCAAGAGGTTCAACCAAGTAATTGAAGACATGTTGAGAATGTATGTGATGGATAAGCCATATAAGTGGGAAGATTACTTACACTTGGTTGATTTTTCCTATAATAATGGTTATCAAGTTTCATTGAATATGAGCCCATTTGAAGCCTTGTATGGTAGGAAATGTAGTACTCCGGTGAGTTGGGACAACCCATCATATAGAGTAGTACTTGGGACAGAGTTGCTCAAGGATATGGAAGATCAGATGGATAAGATTAAGAAGAATTTAAAGGAAGCTCAAGATAGACAGAAAGTTTATGCAGATAAGAATAGGACATCAAGATAATTTAAATTGGAGGAGCATGTTCTTTTGAAAGTGAATCCCAAGAAGAGCTCTTTGAAGTTGGGTAGTTGTACAAAGATAGGATCTAGATTTTGTGGTCCATTTGAGATATTGGGAAGAATAGGGATAGTTGCATACATGCTTGCATTGCCTGCTTCCATGAATGTGCATATTGTATTTCATGTCTCTTTGATAAATAAATATGTACATGATCCTAACCATGTTATTGATTGGAATCTGATTAAGGTAGAGACAGAGGGAGACTTTCACGTCTAGCCAGTGTGAATATTGGACAGAAAAGTAAAAATGCTCCAGAATTGAGTTATAGAGCTGGTAAAAGTTCAGTGGACCTGCTATGGTGCTGAAGATGCTACCTGGGAGCATGAATATTCCATGTGGGCATAGTACCTGTAGTTTTTTGAATAAATTTTGGAATTTTGATTCCTTTTTTGTATATGTGCTAAGGACAGTGCCAAAATAAGGGGAGGGGATGTAACACCCCAAGTTTTGAGCCCCATATTAAATAATCTATTTTGTTAAGTTTTGAGAGGCCAGAGTGCCCAGACAATTAAGAGGTCAATGTGCCCAAGAAATCTAATGTTTTGATCATTATTATTATTAAATACATTGATGGTTTCTAGACAGACAAGGACTAGAGTTATAGGCAGATATGATTCAACAAGAGAGGGGGCTTGAGGGGATAATTATTTACTTCATATTTTTAAATCACCCATTTTTTCTAATGGAGGAAGTTTGTTATGTAAATTTCTTAGGGGAAGGTCAAGAGGTTCTTGATCCCAACGAATTACTAAAAATTGGTCCCTGGTTTTTTGGGGGATGGTTCTCACGTTGTTAATTCTCTCATTTCACTAGTTCTCCCTTATCACCCCATTTTCACTCTCATTCTTCTATCGATCACTCCACATGTTCGTACATTTCCTTAACCCACATTGTTCACTATTTCCATTCTTTTCTGCAGCCACGAGTCTCCTCATTTGCATGTGGAAAGGGCAAGGGGAATCGTACTACTAAAGAGCAACCATGATTTTGTTAGATATAGAGATTGTTGGTGTAATAAAACTATGAATCGAGGCTTGCATTTATGATATGGGGTGGCCTGTGTTCAACCTTGCTCATAGGTGCGAGTCCTGAGAGTCCCAACATGGAGATTTTGGACCAGCTGCATTGGATCCCTATAAGGAGAAGGACTTCCTAAGGGACTTCATGGCAGAGAAGGGTGGGGGTCCATTCTCTTGTATGGTGTGGGATGGGTAGAAGAGATCTAGGTACTTGTATTGCTGTGAGTGTTGGGGAAGCCTGTGACAGCTTGAGTGTCGACTGGGTTGGGAAGCCAAGTAACACTCTGGAACCATCCTTGTGGATTCATAGCCCTAGCTTAGGGGTGACATTATTGTTGATACTTGGAACAACAGTTTCTATGGTTGGGTGAAACTTCCTTGGTCTACATCCAATTGGCGTCTTCTTTTATAAAATATAAGTGCTCTCTATTATGGTATTATTTACCTGTGTATGAATTATTTCCGTTGTGTATTTATTTATCATTGAATTCAATATTTAGAGTATGCATGCTTGTTGGTTATTGGTTTGCATGTCATTTATCTCCTTTGTTTTATGCATCATTACTAACTTTAAATGTATCTGTAAGAGAAAGAAGTCCTAGAGTGGGCTTGAAGTTAGTGTGTAATGCAGAGCCCCTACCTCGGCAGGGTCCGTTGACCTCTCGGTCACTATATCGTTCCAATATATGAGCTGGAACAACTCTTCAATTCCCTGTTGGAACCCCACAAACAATTCCACATGTCCTTTTATGAAACTCACCCTACGCGACTAAACACCAAGCACGAGTCTCACCTCCACATGACCACGGGCTGTGACCACACGCCTACACAAAAGGTGTTTCACGATTTCAAGTGTCATATCTTCTATGTATGATTCAACCCTAACTCCCTAACTCCTGAAACTCCAAAAAGGGCTTGAAGAATGTTATCTTATTTCCTTATCTTCTCTCATATGACCATTCTCCATGACCTAGGGCCCATCCTTTAAGCGCATCGGGATTTCATGTATCGGGAACTCCTTATGTGATTCACTTTCATTCTCAATATATCCAAAATTCATAATTCCTTCCTAGACAACCAATGGTTCATACCTGTCCTCGATCAACGAATGTGATCAAGTCGTGATTTCACATATCGTGAGTTCTCACAGTTCTCCCCTTCGAATTCTCCTGTTTGCAAGTTAGTGAAATGTTGATCTTCTGCCACCTGTCCTCCGATGATGGACAGTCTTGATGATTTTAGGATTTTTTGTTTCATGATATCCACTCTCTTGTGCAACTCCAGTGAGATTAAACCTCATGCACGTTCCTCTGGATCCAACGATTGTTGGTCCACGCACTCAGATCTAACGGTTGAGATCTGTGCCATCTTGTACATTCTTCTGGGTGTCTAGACAAGAGATTCAACTATCTAGATCACTCCTCTGCAGTTGATCTAATGGATGCCAATGATACTCCTCCTGAGCTTTCATTTTCTTCCTAACTTGGAAGATTTCTAATGTTTCAAAGGCTACGGCCTTTAATTCTTCTCCTATGAGCATTGTGACTTTGGTCTCACCCGTGTTCTGAATATGTTGTCTCCCCTGAGCTTTGGGACTTGGAATCTTTCCACTCGTGCACTCCTTGTGTTATCTCTTCTAAGCTTTCCAACCGACTCAGATTCTCCCAAAGGACTCAACACTTCTTCTCCCTTAGAATATTTTTGAAACTCTTCTTGGCACACGTTTGTGCTCAACCTCCTGAGGTTTCTGATATCTCTTCACCTTGGAAGATTTATCTTCTTTCAAAGGTTCCAAACCTTTGTTCTCCCGATGAATTCGTCTCTGGAATCTCATCAACACTTTATAAAAGTGTCATCTCTTCTAATATCCTATCCTTGGAAGGATTTCGATCTCCCATACACACCTTGCATTCTCGGGATTTTGAATAACTCAATTCAAAGGATTTTCTTGAAAAGAAATGCTTCTCTCCAACCTGGTGTTCTTCTGCACTGGTTCTTCAAATATTGTTGGCTTCTAGATGTTGTGCACACCTTGCACCTGGTATGATTTTCTCTGATTCTCTCTGAATTTCCCTGAGTCAATACGAGACTCATTCGATGCACTCCTTGCATTGAGATACACTCCTTGCATTGAGATGCACACCTTGCATACAAGTATCATAATAGAAACAATTGAAACTCAACCAGATTCATCACAAACTCTTACAATCAATCTCTCAAACAATCATACATGAAATGAATCTAAATAAACCATACACACATAGAATAACATTAATTCAATCACACATGAATTGAACACAGTCCAAGGATTTGGGACAATTTATGTTTGTTCTATTCATTCATGAAAAACCAAAATACGTAGTATTTTTGCTACTCTACTCTACTCTATTGATCTCTCTATTCTGTCTATCCATTCTAATCTCATACGTCTTCTCTGATCTTCTCTTACAATGCAATAATGAAAAACTATCTAAGTACCGCTGTATGATCTCTCTCATCCTGTTATGAAATCTATTATTTCAAATTCAAAGCTATTACCTATTCTTTCCTATTAAAATAACTAGTAGTTATTGCCAAATAGATTTGACACTCCATATTTGTAGTATCTCATAGTCCTTCCAGACTTTACAAACAAGTTACAGTTTAAAATTTTGTTTTCAAAAATATCTCAACAATAGATTAAATTCTGAGTTAAATGCTTGATTTGAAATTCTGGCATTGCTGAGATGTCATTCATGTGCTTCCACGCATGCGTTGTTGACTTTGAAGGTGATTCTCCTCCATCATACTCCTATGGTTAAATTTTTTCATGGAATCCTATCCATGAGCACCTGCATTGTCTTTCCATGCGTCAGAATATCAGGTTTTGTGACCCAACTTGCATCTTCCATTGGATGATCTTTCCACTTCACTAAGTATTTGAGATATGTTTTCCTCCTGGTTTTCTTTCCATCCCTCTGTTTAATGATTTTCTCCATATGAGGTTTTTCTAATGTGGGAAATTTCTCTTCCCATTGAATTTCTTTCTGATCATCTGATTCTCCTTCTTCATATCTCCTATAATGATATAGGTATGTAACATTGAATATCAACGATATCCCAACATTGTCTGGCAACTCAATCTCATAAGCATTGGCTGCAATTTTTTTGAGAATCCTGCATGGTCCTATCTTTTTCATATTTAACTTGTTGTGCGTTCCCCTTGGGAATCTCTCTTTTCTCAAATGAGATAAAACTTCATTCCCAACTTCGAATTGAACTTCTCTCCTCTTTTGACCAACTTTGCTCTTGTATTTATAACTGTTGTCCTGTAGCTGCTCTCTGACTCTTTCATGAAGTTTATGCATTTCTGTTGCAAAATCCTTTGCTCTGACACTTCTGAACTCGTATTTATTCAAATATATCAACTTTGTAATCCCCCTTGGCTATATACCATACACAATTTCAAATGGACTTTTTCCTGTGCTCATGTTCACTGAATTGTTGAATGCAAATTTTGCTTGTGCCAGAATCTGATCCCATTGTCGATCTTGCTCAGTGACTAAACTTCTCAACATGTTTCCCAGACTCATGTTTACTACTTCAGTATTTCCATATGTCTGAGGGTGACATGTTGACCTAAAGGACAATTTTTTCCCCAACCTCTTCAATAGAGTCCTCCAAAAGTGTCCTACAAATTTGGTGTCTCTGTCTGAAACTATGCTTCTTGGAAATCCATGTAGTCTCACTAATTCTCTGAAAAACAAATTGGCGATGTGTGTGGCATCGCTTGTCTTCTGGAATGGTATTAAATGTGCCATTTTTTAAAATATGTTCACCACAACAAATATGGAATCGCTCCCTTTTTGAGTTCTAGGCAATCCAAAAAAAAAATCCATACCGATTGCATCCCACAGCCTTTCTGGAATTGGTAATGGCTGATGCAAACTAGTGTTTTGTTTTCTTCCTTTTTCATACTAACAAATTATGCATTTGTTCACAAACGTTTTCACATCTTCCCTCATGCTCGGCCAATAATACGAATTAATCAATTGTGCAAATGTCTTGTCGTGACCAAAATGTCCAGCTAAACCTCCGCTATGTTTCTCTTTCATTAGGTTGTCTCTCATTAAGCATTTCGGTATGCACTATTGGCTTCCATTGAAAAATAATCCATCCTGGATCAAATATTCAGTCCATGGGCTTTTGTATCCCAACAAAGGATTTTTGCATGCCTTATAAGCTTCTTTGAAATATACATCTTCTTTATACATCTCCTTGAGGTGTTCGAACCCCAAGGTCTCCACCTGGAATTCCTGTACAATCAAACTCCTCCTACTCAAAGCATCTGTAACTTTGTTAGCAATTCCAACAATGTGTTTAATAGCAAAAGTAAATTTCTGCATAAATTCTAGCCATTTTTCATGTTTTTGATTCAACTTCTCTTTCCTAGTAATAAATTGCAAAGCTTGATTATCACTGTACAAGACAAATTCTTTAGGAATTAGATAGTCCCTCCATTTTTCCAAAGCTTGAATCACTGCATAAAATTCCCTATCATACATGGAATATGTATTCTTGGCGTCATTCTTTTTCTCACTGAAATAAGTAACTGACCTATTATATTGACTCAAGATTGCTCCAATGGATAATCCACTTGCATCACATCTCACCTGAAATGTTTTTCCAAAATCTGGCAAGACCAGAATTGACTACTCTATGATTTTCTCCTTCAACACTTTGAAACTTTTTTCAGCTTCCTCTTTCCAACTAAAGGACTTCTATTTCTTCTTCACAATGTCCAACATGGGTGCACATATGCCACTGAAATTTCTGATGAATTTTCTATAAAAGATCACTAACCCATGAAAAATACTTACTTCAAATATATTTCTCGGAGATGTCCATTCTATGATCGCTCTCACTTTTTATGGGTCCATCTTCAATTCATTTGAAGAGATTACGAAACCCAAACATATGAGCTCCTTCTTCATGAAAAAAACTCTTCTTCAAATTTATCAGCAATTTCTCTTGCTGCAACCTTTCCATCACTGATGTCAGATGTCTTAAGTGCTCTTCCTTTGTATTTCTAAAGATTAGTATGTCATCCAGATATACTATGACAAATTTTCCTATGAAGTCTTTCAACACTTCATTCATTAACCTCATAAATATGCTTGGTGCATTTGTCAACCCAAACGGCATGAACAACCATTCAAACAATCCTTAATTTGTCTTGAATGTTGTTTTCCATTCATATCCCTCTCTCATTCTTATTTGATGATATACACTCTTCAAGTCTATATTGGGAAAATAGCTTGCTCCACTCAAACAATCCATCAAATCATCCATCCTTGGTAAAGGAAATATGTACCTAATGGTTATCTTGTTGATGGCTCAGGAATCTATACAAATTCTCCATCCTCCATCCTTATTTGGACTTAACACAGTTGATACTTCACATGGGATTAGGCTTTCCCTAACTAACCCTTTATCCAACAACTCCTGGACTTGATTTTTTACCTCCTCATTCTCTCTAGGTGTCAACCTATAAGCTACTTTGTTTGGTAAACTAGCTCCTGGAATAAGGTCAATATGATGGCTTATACTCCTAATGGGTGGAAATGAGTGTGGTAACTCATCCAATACTATATCAGCAAAGTTTTCTAATAGTTCATGGATTTCTATAGGAAAATCTTCCACAGAAGTATTTTTAAGGATAACTCTAGGCTTCCTCACTACAACAAATTGCATTTCTTTTTCCTTCTTGACTTCTTCCAAGAGCTCCTTCCACTCATGAGAAGTATGCTTGAACCATATTCTCTCTTTTTCTCTTTGTCTTCTATGGGTAAAAACATGTGTCCTACCATTCTTTTCTAGGGTATAGGTATTCTTTCTTCCATCATAAATAAATTTTTGGTCATACTTCCACGGTCTCCCCAATAAAATATGGGAGACATCCATAGGAATTACATCACATAATATTTCATCCCTATAACCTCCTATTTTAAATTCAACTTGGCATTGTTGACTTACCATGAATTGATTTCCTTTCTGCAACCATGATACCTTATATGGCTTTGGATGTGCAATTGACTTCAGCTCCAACTTTTCCACCATCTTTGTGGATACTAGATTGTTAGTGCTCCCACTATCTATGATCACCTTGCAAACTCTATCTTTCGACTTGCAAGTAGTTATGAACAGACTCATTCATTGAATTGGTTCCTCTGGTTCCTTTTCTAGATTAAGACAAATATTCCTCATCATGAGGTTTCTTCCTCCTTCTACTAATTTTTCTTCCACATGCTTATGTGCTTCAACAATGTGTGCTTCTCCACCTCCTTCTCTCTTTCTGTCGGGACATTCCCAAGATTTGTGTCATTATTTTCCACGGGTATAGCCTTTAACCATGCCTCCTCAATATCTTCCTCTTACTCCACCTCTCGAAAAATAACTTCTTCCTCCATGCTATCCTTATTTAGAACTTCCACCCTTCTCATGGTGACTATGTTGTTTGTCAACTTCAGGCTTCAACTTCTAGAACTTCTCTCTATTGGTTCCCTTGCCTCTTCTTGAATTTTCACCTCTGTTTCATTGGATTTGCTTCCTGGCCAATTTTTCTTCATCTTTCAAGGCTACTTGATAAGCATCCTTGACTGTACTAACAAACATCATGATGATCTCTTCTTGTATTTCATATCTCAACCCATTGATATATCTGGCTGTCTTTTCATCTTCATTCTTTTTTTGTCTAGCCCTGTTATAGAAAGATTTTCCTCACCATTGCTATCTTGCACAGAGGGCCTTTTTCCATTTCCCTATGAAAATTTATCAACCCCCTTTTGATAAATCCAGAGCCAAAAATATATATTTTTCCACATATACGCTCCCTAACTACTTTGCAAGATGCGTATACATTTGATGCTCCACTACAGCTCGTGTATATCGGGACTTGTGCCAAAAAATACAAAATGAGATCAAGTTTCCATGTCATGACAAAATATCTATGATATTTGTCCTTCCATATACTGGAAACATTCCGACTCGGCCCTTCAGTTGCATTCTGGAGGCTATAAGAGAACAATTTTGAGCTATGGAAAAAGAGGAGAAAACATTCAACTTTGAGAGCAAAGTTACTCTAGAGAAATTACTTCATATTGAGTCTGCATCCCTTTGTCTCTCAAGTCTAAACAAATTATTCAGCCCCCAAGCTCTTTCCTTATTGTCAAGAGGACCTCATTACCACTTTTCTATGATCTTACCTTTGGTAGAGGATTGAAGTGGTGGAGACCCAGTTGGAAGGAACTTGGTTTCTTGGTTTTGAACCGTGCCGACATGAAAGTCTGTAATGTTGATACTTCTATTGATCAATTATTAATAGAAATACTCCTTTCACATTGTATCGATATCTTGCAAATATATGATTATTATCCATGGGAATGTTTGTAATTTTTATTAATGAATTGTGCTATCAGATGTGCTAACTCATTTTATATATTGTCACTATATAATTGCATCACTTGTTTGTAGAGAACTTCTTGCAGGTGTAAATCTTTGGGTCAAAGTGCTCAACAGTCGAACAAAATCAAATGATTGGATCAAGGTAGGCTTCTTCCTTGTATTTCACATTAGTTTATATAGCACATGTTGGAATTGAGTTGATTTCTATATTCATACATGTCTGTTGTAGTTTACCCTTGGCCATAGAGAGTTTTTCTCTTGTAACAGAATTGGCAACTCTGCTGGGGATAGATCTTCCTTCTAGGGTTTAAGTATTTTTTCTTCTTAAATTGCTCTCTTTCCTTTGTGTTTCTTATCGTATCACAGTTGGATAGAGTCAACACGGTTCAAAACCAAGAAACCAAGTGTTATCACTGAAATTTCGTCCGCAAATGGTTACAAGAATTGAGCATCGTCAAACAATTATGAGGTCACCCATGGACCAAAATTAACACAAAAGAATTTCCAAATGGTCCAAAACTATACAACCAGTGATAAAATTAAAGTGCGCTATGACTACACAGGGTGTGCGTGCACATGCGCAAAATAGAAACGCAGGAAAAATGCACATGCGCCCGATGCATGACTGTGGTCGCTTAAATCTGCGCACATCTAAGAACAGTGCATTTATGAGATTGGTCGGACTCCCACCCACTTATGGTTCAGGTTCCAAGTTGATTTGACACCCAAATATCATTTGAATCTAACTGGGTGGCCGGTCAAAGACCTAGAAATTCCCTAAATAGCCTATTTTCACACTACAAGCTGGTTTCACAATACCTCAAAGAGGTGCTATAAAACAAGGCCATGGGTGCACTTCATTTTCAATAAATTTCATTAGCAAAGTTATGCTGCCACTATTCTCTTGAGGAATCCTCTATTCTTATCAAGAGTATACTAGCACCATTACATTGGGCAATCCATCTCACCTCTTGAGTGGATTTGCTTGGGATTCATTCACCATTTTCATTCAAAGTTATAAGAAGAGCTTAGTTGTGGGGGTCCAAGAGCCCTCCCTTGGAGGAAAAAGGGACCCATAGTCCTCTTTCTTCTTGGTGTTTTCTTTCACTAATATAATCCTTGCCATTGGTGACATGAGTCTTATTGGTTTTTTGTTCTTATGTCCTTATGCTCAATAGTTTAGTTGTTCTTTTATTTCTTAGTTTAATTCTTAGTTGCTCTTTTATGTTTCTTTCTCTAACCCTTATCCCTTACAACTGTCATGCTTAGCTAACCCAACTAAGCTTGTAAGCACCTCTGTTTTTCTCACTTAGGTGACGAAAGAGGCGCAACAGATTGGCGACTCCACTGGGGAAAGGTATCAATTTCCTACCCCATTTGGGTTTTTATAGCTCTTCTTTTGGTTTATTTAACTTGCAGGTACCTTAACCGGCCCAAGCCAACCTACAAATCATCCAATTCAAAGTGGAATTGAGAGAATTCCATCCAAAATTTTCTTCACGGTCGTGTGTTAGTTGTGCGTGGGTTTATTGACCCACAGTCGCGCATTGTGCGCATGTGCGCCAAAATCACAGTATTGTTTTGCGCACCTGCACCCAAAAGCCCATTTCGATCTACGCACAGGAACTCAGTGAGCCTCTGTCTACTCTAAGACCCGCGCACCTATGCAGAAAAATTTACATTGTAAGGTTTTTTGTGATTTGAGGAAGGCCCCTAGCTTTCTTAAAAGTGGTTTCATGCATATTGTAATCTGCACCACACTTAGTTCCCTCTTCATATAAATGGATTAGTCAAAACACATAGACACTTAGGGGGTTTAAAATCATTATTTCCTCTTTTGCTTTCATTTTGCCACATGGATGGCTTGCTTTGACTAAAAGTATAAGTTGGAATCATTTGTAATCACATAAAACTTGCAT
>JZKD02S1226569.1:117026-151825 GCA_000966675.3 Picea glauca | reverse complement strand
TTCCACACCAAGGTGTGATGAACAACCAACAAGAGATGCAGCCTACCCCACCACAGTTGGGACAATATCTCAATCTAAACAATCCCATAGATCGTACTATCCTCCTCACCAGTGAGGAAGAAATCCTTCTGCAAACACATAGTCGCCAATACCGTGCACCCGCTGAGTCTCCTCCCATTTCTTGAGAAACAATCCCAGCACCAACGGGACCCCCGTTGGTGATTCCTCACCCTAACACAAAACCACCTCTTTGCATCCCTCGCATCCCATTACGCAGGAATGTCCACAACCCACGGGATAGGGCAGTTGATAATTACAGTTTGGTTGATGACTTAGCACAATCCCCAGCTGCCATGTCAGTGTTAGAAGTTCTTCAAACTTGTCCCACTCAGCAGAAATCATTACTTTCCACCTTGGGGGCAGTTGACCCTGCGGATACTCAATTCATCACATTTGATCTCGACAATGAAGAACCTCGCCTCCCCACTCTAATCGCTTTTCAAATCCCAATAAAAATTCGGAACATTATAGTTCATCAGTGCATCATCGATGAAGGAGCATCCACATGCATCATGTCCAATTCTATATGGAAGAAAATTGGTTCCCCCAAACTCATCCCATCTGCCTTTACCTTAAGAGCTTATGACAGATGACCATTGTCTCCTGAAGGGCTCTTCCAAAATGTCCCTGTAGAACTCGGGGGAAAGACTATTCTCATCGACATTGAAGTTATTGATGCCCCACTCGATTACAATATCTTGTTCGGTCATAGCTACTTGTACGCTATGAAGGTAGTTGCCTCTTCCATCTTTTGAACCATGATGTTCCCCCACAATGGGAAGATCATCACAATTGACCAAGTTTCGCATTACGAGCCTAACCCCTCTGCCAACATCGATAACATTCTCCCTCTCATCCATACTCATCCTAAAACATACCCACTCATTGAAATGGGTCCTAGGATTTTCAAAGACCCATCATTGTTAGAAACTTACCACGGTGGGCCACTGCTCCTTCATCCTTCCAATCAAGTATGCATTGTATAATCCAACGAAACTGACATAGAGGATACCCTTCCTCCTAGGGAGGCTTCTATCATATCTAACATCCCACTAGTCACAGAGCTCCCCCCTCATGAGCCTCCTGCGAACTCGTCGACTCCACCAGTTCATGATTTCCCCTCTCCCCAAGGCCATATCCCAGTTTGGGAGACAGTTCCCCAAGCCATTACTCAAATCCCCTTCTTTTACCCTCCACCAAGCATACAAGCTTTCCAGGTAGCCGCAACACTTACCCTCCCTAATATGGTGTTGGCAATTCCAGTTTGGTATTTACAACCACCAGAGATGGTCCTTCAACCATCCCTCCCGCCCCAAATGGAAAGAATCCCAATGATGATTCCCATACTCACTCCCTCCATACCCACTACACCCCCACTCACTAACCTCATTGCCACAGCTGGGGGCAGGCGAAAGAAGAACGAGCCCACAGCTCCACTTCCCCCGCACGTCCAACCTCCTTGTGTGCTATGTGAGAAAGATGGACACCCAACCAACCAATGCCCATCTTTATTAGAGTTACAAAACCTAATTCAACCCTGTCAAACACCATCACCGCTCACCACTGTAATAAGTACTGCTGCTATCTCCCCTAAATCAAGTAGAAAAGGACTATGAACCAAATTTTCTTGCACCATATGTTCAAAATATGGCCATTATACACACCATTGCCCAACACTACCTCAATTCCGACAGACATTAGTCGCAGTATGCCAAAGCTTCCTGTAGGCACCCAGTCTAGTTACATCATCCCCACCAAAAATCACTGACATCCATTATGTCATGACTTCAGTCATTGAACATATGAGATGCCCTTGCTCTCTATGTGAATCCTTAGATCATTTTACATATCAGTGTCTTATGATCATTGAATACAGGAAATGCCAGATGGCCCTAATTCAAACCCCTACACCCCCCACAAAATCGATGGTTGACCTTACCTCACCACTTGAGATTCTTCATATCATTTCTCCTGAACCAGAGGCACTCCCTATCCCTTCGTGGTTCTTGGATAACTTATCCGAGGATTTACTCCCAAATCCCCCAAATTCTCTCGTTCATTTCCCTACAGAAATTTTACATCCATCTACCACTGGCACTTCTCAGTACCTCGATATTTGGTTTATGTCGAGCGAACCATCACAATCTCATTGCTTCATTCCCCCTGCTTCATCATCCCCAAAGGACAAACACATGGTGACAGTCACCGATATCTCTCTTGTCGACCCCTTGTATTCCCACCAATTTCAATGTGACGAGGACATACTCGAGGAACTAACCACTCTTGACTACCCATGGGATGTGCTACACCACATAACACTCTTCTTTTCAAAACAAGCCTTCACGCCTCCTAACCAACACCCCATATACACAGTCGAAACCAAGGATTTTATCCCATCAGGGGATATCAACTAGTTCAAGAACCCCATCCCTAGCCTTGATGCTTTTGAAGAAGGCAACATGGCCAACATTTCCCCGACCATCAAAATTGATATTTCCATAAAAAATGAAGTCGTCGAGGAAATCACCATTGGCGCCACATGCACTCCTCAAGAAATCACTACCTATCAAGGCCTCTTCCAAGAATATCGGGATATTTTTGCCTAGTCATACACAGAGATGCCCGGCCTTAATCCCTCCATTGTCGAACATCACATCGACACCTAGCTTGACATTACACTAGTTCGTCAAAAACAATGACCGCTACACCCATCCAAAGAAACAACCATTAAAGCCAAAATTGACAAATTATGCACGGCTGGGTTTATCTACCCCATCGCCTATACCTCATGGGTTTCCAACCCTATACCTGTTAACAAAAAATAAGGCACTATCCGTGTCTGCACGGACTTTCGCGACCTCAATCATGCCTATCCCAAAGACAACTTTCCAATGCCTTTCATCGATCAAATTATCAATGACTACACAGGCCATGAGGCTCTGTCCTTCATGGACGGTTTCTCTGGTTATAATCAAATCCAAATCCACTGAGCCGATCAATACAAAACCGCATTCACCACCCCTTGGGGTACGTTTGCATATCGTGTCATGCCTTTTGGCCTAAATAATGTTGGCACAACTTTCCAATGGGCTATGACGTACATTTTTCCCGACCTAGCTCATATCATCCTCGCATGCTTGGATGATCTCACAGCTCGATCCAAAAAATGCACCCAACATCTTGATGATTTACAAATCATCTTCCAATGGTGTCGTCAATACAACATCTACTTGAACCCCCTCAAATGTATATTCTGCATCATTGTTGTGCACCTCCTTGGATTCATCGTTTCCCAAAGCAATATTACCGTGGACCCCCTCAAAGTCCAAGCCATCACCGAAATTCCACCCCCACAGAATTTATGCCAACTACAGAGCCTACAAGGAAAAGCTAACTTTCTACGACAATTTGTCCCAGACTATGCCACTCGAGCACACGATTTCCTTCGTTTACTCCGCCACGACATCCCATTCCACTGGGATGAACATGCCCAAAAAGAATTTGACGATCTTAAAATGGCACTCTCCAATGCCCCTTTAATTAGTGCACCCGACTACAATCATGACTATATCCCCTACATATCAGCCTCAACTGTCTCAGTAGCAGGAGCTCTCGTTCAAATCGGAAATGACGATCGTGAGCATGTCATTTACTACATTAGTAAAAATCTCTCAGGGCCATCCCTTAAGTATAAACATGAAGAGAAACTAGCCCTTGCAGTCGTCCTCGCAGTCCAGAAACTGTGCCATTACATTCTACTTCGCACGACTAAAGTCATAGCAAATTCCAATCCGATGCAATACTTGCTCAGTCGTCGGCAAATTAATGGAAAATTTTCCAGATGGATCATTATCCTTCAGGAGTACGATCTTGAATTTTCAACACCCAAGAGAAAGAAAGCTCTCGTCCTTTCCAAACTGGTCACGACCTTCCCCTCTAATAATATCAGTACCCCCGTCAATACCGACTTCCCCGATGAACAACTCTTTTACATCACTTCAGATGATCCTTGGTACACCGACCTCCTCGTCTACCTCCTAACCCAAAAGTTTGGTAACCACCTCTCATGAGATGATCATCATCATATTCGCCACCAGGTCCGTCCCTATCTCCTCATCGGAGATATCTTATATCGGCAAGGGGTCAACACCATAATTCGTCGATGCTTGACTATTGATGAAGCTGATAGAGTCTTGAATGATTGCAATAATGGCGCATGCAGGGGCCATCTTTCGGGAATGTCCACTACTCAGAAAATCATCAGAGGAGGTTATTTTTGGCATACATTGTTTCACGATTGCATTCATGCTGTGAAGCGGTGCGATAAATGTTAGCTTTATGCCAACAAAGCACAAGCACCACCCGCTCTTCTTCACCCAGTCATTACTGCAGGCCACTTTTGTAAATGGGGCATCGACTTCATGACTTGTAATCCCCCACCTATCAATGGACACAAATACATTATTTTCATAGTTGATTACTTCACAAAATGGGTTGAAGCCATGCCCACCTTCAACAACACCGCTGACACTGCAACACGCTTTTTCTTTAATCATGTCATATCCAGCTTTGGAGTACCACTCCAACTAGTTTCCGGTCACGGGAAATATTTCAAGAATGAGATTTTTGTCGAACTCTCATATCGGTTGGGATTCTCCCACGAGTTTGCCTCACCACATTACCCTCAGTCTAACAGACATGTCGAAGCAGTCAACAAGGTCCTCAAGACCATGTTAAAACACATGGTTAGCAAACATAAGACCAATTGGCATCATATGTTATTTTCCATGCTATGGGCTTACCATACGGCCGTAAAAATAGCCATTGGTTTCACACCATTTCATCTAGTCCATGGGGTTGAGGCCACTCTTCCTATTGAGTGCGAAATTACCACCTTACGCATCGCAATTGAGCTATTACCCGACACTGCTCCAATGGAGCAGCGCTTGTTGAACTTAGAGTCGCTGGATGAAGGTCGTCGATCTTCATTACAGAACAATGAGGCAGCCAAAAACTGGTCAAAGGCCACCTTTGATCGCCATGTCAACCTTCACTCATTTCATGAAGGGGACCTTGTCCTTGCTTACAATATCGCTCACGACACCCTTAGTCATGGAAAATTTGAGTCACTATGGCATGGCCCCTACATTATCCAACATTGCCTCACCAAAGGCGCATACATCCTGGCCTCTCCCAAAGGCCTCTCTCACAAAGAACCCGTCAATGGGTTATACTTAAATAAATTTCATGCCTAAGCGTAGCCATTCTACATTAGGTTATTTCTTTTATAGTGTTTTTAATCTTTTTCCATCCCACACATCTAAAACTATCATTTGTGTTATTGATAGATGCTACCTCCATCGGCCTACCACATCGGTTACACCAACGACGCCAGTCGTTGGACACAAAATCTCACTTTGACAGCTTGGGCCTTCTATTCCCCCTCACATGAACTACTCCACTCTAGCGGCATATGTTTGGGTTCAGAAACCAACAACCAAGCCGAATACACTACCATCATTGGCCTCCTCGTCGATGCCCATCATCATCATATTCGTCACCTTAGCATCTTTCTTAACTCTCAACTAGTCTTCCTCCAGCTCAACAATGTGTACCGTGTCCACGATCCTTGCCTCTTTCACAAATACCTGCAAGTTAGACTTTTATATTGACATTTTGATTTTATTACATTTACACATATTCCAAGAAAATTGATTCAAATTACAAATAACTTAGCTAACATTGTGTTAGATTGGCATATATCACATCAAGATACCTCTACATGCACATAAACCATCAAGAACCTGTCATAGCATATATAGATTAGACATCATCAACACATTAAAAAACACATGAAAAACATCACAACAACCACAAAATATAAATTCATATATATATATATAACTCGGTCAACAGTTCCATCAAAATGTTTACATCAAAAAACATCATATACAAAATCCATAGGCCAGCAAATCTCCTCAGTACAAAACTGGTGCCACTACACCAAAATGGGCTCACCAGCCAATATACAAAAATACAAAAATACATAGAGTAACACTCAAGGTGCCTCTAGAGAACCACCTCCTACCCCTCCCTCGGGCGGTGGTGCCCCACCCATTACTGGTCCCTCTGGACTGGGAGGTAATCGTCTGGTCATGGTAGCCCCTGCTACTACTGCTCGCCACACCATGGCCTTCCATGTCAGCGGAACTCCCACACACTACTCCAGGATGCCCTCATCCTGGATGCATGAACACATGACCTCAGGCACACCCTCTAACACCACCTCCAAGTGGCGGTGAATATCCTCAAAATCTCCCTCAGCCTCCACCGAAGGATCATGCGATGGCCTAGCACCAGGGTAATAAAAATGGTGTCTCCTCGCTCCTCTCTCGTCACCAGCTGGTCTTGCCTCGACATCCTCATGATGATGTCTCTCTCCTTCCCGTGGCCCTCCCCATGGCGGTCTGCCTGTCTCCTAGCAAGTCGGGGGTTCGTGCCACTTTGGAAGGCTATGGGTTGTTGAATTTCTTTGAGTGCCCGTTGATATGGGTGTAGGAGTATCTTCTGTAGTTTCAGCGACCCATAGGCTACCAAAGTGGTATCCCTCAGCTGTGAGCAGTCCTGCTCTCGCCAATGGACCGACATCATGAAAATGATCGCCTTCAACCACATAATATAGTCCTAGGTCAGCCATACTGACCATAAAAAACATTAAAAAAGATAATTTTTACACTTGTCAGCCTTGCCCCCAAAGCACGGCTATTTAACCCACATGCGCACACATATGCGTGCGTGTTCACCCCGCAGGTGCACACATATGCGCACCTGTACACCCCGCAGGCATGCATGCAAGCACGCCCGTCCATCCCACAGGCGCGCATGCGTGCATGCCTGAACACCCTACATGGGCACCTCCATGCACCCCTTTCACGAACACAGGCACGCATCATAGTGCGCTTCTCCACTACACAGCCGCACACCCATGCGAAGTTGTGTAGCAAACAGACACGTATATCATGCATGCCTTTGTCCCCCTTAAAGGCACACCCATGCTCAGCTATTCGGATAACAGGCGCACACCTGTGTGCACATATTTTTGGATCACTCATGTACTGGGGGGCCCACACCCATAAAACCCCCTACACGACCCTCTGTATAGGCCCTGTCCATAAATTGAAAACCTACTTCTATGCGGGATGATAAGACCACTAAATTGAAGCTCGCTGGTCCTAAATCGGTTGCCTCATCCTCCCAAAATCTCCAAATCTCCTCTGAAAACCTCTCGTCCAGTCACTCTGGCAGCAAGTACAAATGAGGTGGCAATGTGGGCCCTACAACTATATACAGGCCTTTCCGCCCAACTTCCAAACACCATTCCAGGAGATCTGAGTGTCCGTTTTTCGATCCTTCTTCAGCCACAAGATCAGCATCTCGTCATCTACATCAAGACAGTCCCTGGGCCAGTTTTTATTCTTAGTCCCTGGGGTGCCATTTTTTCATACCCCATCCAGGTACTCATGCTCATGTTCAAAATTATCAAATAAATGCTTGTATGTTTGATTATCTTTAGATATTGTTCACGTCGGGTATTTGGTTTTCATGTGTGCAGGTACTTGGTCATCATACATCAACACAACCCCTTCAGGTATATAATCAACACTGGCATGTAATCATTCCCTCTGAATCTCAATTGCATCTCTAGTCACACCCTCTGAAATTTGCCTCTAGGATCCCCATCTCCGTCTCTACAGTACTGACACCTCCTTTGTATCTTAGGTACTGTCACTCGGTAGCACTCTCCCCCACATGAGTTTTCCCATTCATAACACCCTTTTGCACTTTGACACTCATGTTGTTTTTCAACCCTTTAGGGATGGGAGTCCCGATAGTCTTACATCATGTCACAAATCAGCCACATACTCCTTCTCCTCATTTTGCTAGCTTTCCCAATGGACTCCCAAATTATCTCTTCAAGGTTCTATTTTGAATGCACCTCCGCAGTATCATGAACCCTCCATTTCATCCACAATCAGTTTTCCCCTCTGCAAATTTCCCTCCATTTCATCTACCTCATGCAGAAACCCACCCATGGGGCCCCCACCTTCCACCAATTCTCCAAGCTAATGGCGCCCTAATAGGACCAACCATATTACATTGGGGCACCCGTTTCTGTATTTGTACACTCATCCCAAATTATTCTTTATTTATTGTAAAAAAGCCTTTGTTTCCAGCATTTACATACCTTTTCGGCGTCACCTTTGGTGAACTTCTTCCCTTTTTGGCAAACGCAACCCATATCGACCTTGGTTGGGGCACTCCTTCTCATCTACCCATGTTGACATCATCCATATACTTCGAGTATCCCACAGGCCACTTACCTCTGCCCTTTGAGTTTGTTCACTTTTTCCCGCCTCTGGCACAACTTCTCCCACGTCTTGTTGTCCCCCTGACACTCAACCTAGTTGAAAAATTGCGGCCACTTATACTTCACATATACCCCCAACCAAGGGAATTATTGAGTCTTCATACATATTGACTTCAACCATGTACCTCCTCTAGTTCCTAACCTCACCTAGTAGATTTCACAAAGCCCTTTGCTTCTGGGAGTCGCGTCCCCCTTTTGTCGACATCAGTGTAGTTTTCCAGAAGGGTGACAGTATCTTGACTCTCATTACCTTTCCAATGAGAGGTCTTAAAAGGCACAAGGAGAACCACAATTGCTCCCTACTGTCGTTGACCCCCTTAACATTCAACTTAAACACTTTGTCATGTTACAGTGGGTCTTACTTTGCGACTATTGTAGTTATTTCTTATATTTGTCGAAGACCTCTGAACTTGGATGGGCTATCAATGCCTACAGAATCCGTGATACTTCTTATAGATGTCACTGCCTACTATTCAAAGTATGTTCCTCTGCATAATTGTCTTCTTCCTTTATCACGACCGCCCCCGAGGGTGCTGCAGTTGTCTACATCAAGACACCATTCCTTTTTGAGTTACATGACACGAGCATGGGGCATGCTCACCTCATTTGTACACAGTTTATTTTTACACACCTTATGGAAGGTTGGGTTATACAAGTTCCCTTATCCCTCCAATTGGTAACTCTTGACACTCTCACTATCACTCTTTCTTACAATGGAACTCTTAGTAGAAGAAACATTGACGAATTTCGGCTATACATATGCTCCTAACCTCATCCATCAGGGGGCATCTGTTATCACTAAAATTTCATCCGCAAATGGTTACAAGAATTCAGCATCGTCAAACATTATAAGGTCACCCATGGACCAAAATTACCACAAAAACATTTCCAAAAGGTCCAAAACTATACAACCAGTGATAAAATTAAAGTGCAATATGACTACACAGGGCGCACATGCACATGCACAAAATAGAAATACAGGAAAAGCACACATGCGCCTGATGCACGACTGTGGTCGCTAAAAGCCATGCACATCTAAGAATGGCGCATTTATGAGATTGGTCTGCCTCCCACCCACTTCTGCTTCAACTTCCAAGTTTATTTGACACCCAAATCTTGGTTGAATCTGACTGGGTGGCTGGTCAAAGACCTAGAAATTCCCTAAATAGCCTCTTTTCACACTACAAGCTGGTTGCACAATACCTCAAAGAGGTTCTGTAAAACAAGGCCATGGGTGCACTTCATTTTCAAGGAATTTCATTAGAAAATTTATGTTGCCACTATTCTATTGAGGAATCCTCTATTCTTATCAAGAGTATACTAGCACCATTACATTAGGCAATCCATCTCACCTCTTGAGTGGATTTGCTTGGGATTCTTTCACCATTTTCATTCAAATTTGTAAGAAGATATTAGATGTGGGGGTCCAAGATCCCTCCCTTGGAGGAAGAAGGGACCCATAGTTCTCTTTCTTCTTGGTGTTTTCTTTCACTAATATAATCCTTGCCAATGGTGACATGAGTCTTATTGGTTTTTTGTTCTTATGTCCTTATGCTCAATAGTTTAGTTGTTCTTTTATGTTTCTTTATCTAACCCTTTTCCCTTACAACTGTCCTTCTTAGCTAACCCAACTAAGCTTGTAATCACCTCTGTTTTGCTCAATTAGGTGACGAAAGAGGTGCAACACCAAGTTCCTTCCAACTGGGTCTCCACCACTTCAATCCTCCACCAAAGGAAAACTCATAGAAAAGTGGTAATGAGGTCCTCTCGAGAATAAGGAAAGATATTGGGGGATGAAAATTGTGTTCAAACTTGAGGGACAAAGGGATGCAGACTCAATATGAAGTAATTTCTCCAGAGTAACTTTGCTCTCAAATTTGAACGCTTTCTCCTCATTTTACATAGCTCGAAATTGTGCTCTTATAGCCTCTAGAATGCAACTGAAGGGAAAATTTGGAGCGTTTCCAGTATATGGAAGGCCAAATATCAGAGATATTTTGTCATGACATGGAAACCTGACCTCATTTTTTATTTTCTGGCACATATCCTGATATACGTGACCTGTCGTGGAGCATCAAGCATATACGCATCTTGCAAAGCAGTTAGGGAGCGTATATGTGGAAAAATATATATTTTTGGCTCTGGATTTGTCAAAAATGGGTTGATAAGTCTGCATAGGGAAATGGAAAAAGGCCCTCTGTGCAATATATAAATGGTGAGGCAAATCTTGCTATAATAGATACCCCCTAATGTGTGAGATTAGAGGAGTATCTGCGATGGCCAAAATACATTATAAATAACCCAGAAGTGGAGTGGTAGAGAACCAGCTAGAAGAACTCAATTCCTCATTACATTATGTACTAACTTTGCATACATGGCTGCCAAGAATACAATGTAGATCCATGTGGGAAATATACCAACAAGTGTTCATAGTCATGAGTAGGCAAGTATGAATTTGGTTACATGCCAATAGTTTTCATACTCATGAACAAGGCCCAGTGAAACCAGTCTCAAAATCAATCTAAAGATATCTGTATAACATGGAGTACAATCTTATCTCCCATGATCATTGAAGTCAAATAGGTACTGGTCCAATGAAATGGAAGCAACAACTCAGGAAAGTTACATCCACAAAGTGATTTCTTCAAGTCTTCAATACAATCCCCCAATGGTGCAAGTTTACATCATTTGAATAAATGAGTTGAGGTCGAACATGATGAGACATATTTTGATTACTGGTCATTGAGGTATATCGTTAACAAACGCAAGACAGCCTACCAATTATGAAAGTAGGTATCAAGGCACCGAGTAAATCTCTACAAATGTGAATAAAGGAGTTGGTGTCGAACACTTGAGAGATCCATTGATAAGGAGACATTGATGTATTCCCATCCGTCAATGGCAAGAGAGCCTGCCACAAATGATTGCAAGCCTCAAGATACTCATAAAAATCTAGGTCTCATATCCAGAATACATGAGCTGAAGTCGATGGAAAGAGACCCACTAAAAGGAGAGAATTAAGGCATCTCTCATCAGTCAGCACGAGGAACAAAGCAGGAGCTTCATGATTTGGTGGAGATCAGACGAAGAACATGTTCATGAACCCACGAATCTGTGCATCTTTTGCATGTGCCAACTGCAAGTGGTACATGAAAAAGACCCTCTGAATAGTAGTCAATGATGAAAACTACTAAAAAAAGCAAGGAAACCACCAATAAGGCTAATGGAATCCAAGACACTGTACGAATCCCAAGGTGTGAATAGATGTCTTTTCGTCGAACACAAGGGAAACCACCCAGTCAATGACCCATGATGAAATGTTGATTGTTGGGTTCAAGGTGACCTACCAATGATGAAAGTAGGGCTAGGGTGCATCATAAGACCAAAGTATCATCTAATTCTGAACAAACTGAGGGTATGGACGACATGCAAAGTCAAGATTTCTAAGGAGTGGCTTACACAGGTTGATAGACTTCCTTTGAACAAGAGCATGAGACATACAGTGCACTCTGACAGCATAGACTTAATGATGTGACAACTAGATGCAGGAGGCATCCATAATGTTCTCTATAGTGATTGGAAGATTAACCAGTCCATAGAGAAAATTCTATAATGAGATCATCTTCTCAAGGCCATGATAAACCCAAAATTATGATGACTCGAGGACTCAATAACATTGTTCTCTATTCAAAGGAAACATGAATGCTGCCAATTACAATATAGTACTCCCTTCCCACCCGTCTCTTTTTATTTTTTCATACAAGTGAATGCTATGATACAGAGGAGTGAACAAGTGTCACAAGTAAGAAAAACTAGTTCTAGCAGTGGAACGTACATATGCTCAATGCAAGGAAATGCATGTAGGAGATAGACACTCAGAGTGATGTTCCCTCGAGGGTATGGGGTGTCAAATTGCGAAGGATATAAACAAGGCTTTGCTTGGTTGAGGATGCAAACTGGTTGGGCCATGGTTTATAATGCAAAGCGAGAACCAGCTAAAGGCTCAATACTGTAAGCAAGGGAATGAGATGCAATCACAATTTTATGCCAAAAAATGTCCTTTTTTATATCTTTTAGTCTACTTGGTGTGAAAAAGGGGTAAACTTGTGCCAAATAGAGCTTAACTAAGACTCATGATCTTTAAAATTCAATTTTAACGAGTGTGAAAGGGACAAATCACTTGGTGATCTTTTCAATTTTTAATAACGAGTCGGAAAAGAGCTCAACTAAGACTCATTTTTAGTTCTAATCAACATGTAAAGGGGGAGGCCAAGGTTCCCATACCAACCTTCTGTCGAAATTCAGTATCCTGCGGATAGCTGACGCAAGCTTAGGAAAGCCCAAATCTCTCCAAGTTGAGGAGGAGAAAGTGATAATGGAGTACATAGTCTCTTTATGGTTTGAATAATGTCTCTTAATGGAAAAGACATAGGTGGGGTAATGGGATGTCCCATCAGATCGTCCCAATCAAAGGGGGCTTCGTCGGGACTTCAAGGGAGAGTATTCAGATGAAGAATGAATCTCTCTTGTTCAGAAGGAGGAATACTTGGAATGTTTATGACATGACTGGAAGGTGCATCACTCACTTGAGGGAGATTTTGTTTGACTAGAGATTGCACTAGTGCCCAAGCGCAACACGGGAGAATCCCTGTTTTTCCAAATAGCAAGTCAAGTGAGCGGGCAAAATATCGTCAGCAGCATCCAAGAGCTATTTACAAAGTAGATCGACGGTCACTGGGTTTTCGGAGCTACCGAGTTGCCTGAGGTTTAGCGCAGGGGACAACTCTTGTATTTCACAGCAGGCTTGGGTCATCTAATCCAACCGGGACAGGTGGCAGCCTGTCGGCATATCTGGGATCGGGGTTTTGGGAAACAAGGAGATCTCAGCTCATTGCACTTGGAAGTGCCGATCAGAAAAACTCCGAAGCACCCTTCGAACTAAGCCCAGGGTCTCAGCACCAAGTCATATCAAGCGAGCGGGTGAAGGGGGGACAACCTCTTTATAATAGTAAATAATATCTGGGCCGTCCATCTGAAGGATGCACGGCATGTATCTACGTCATGTCGGCGTTCGGGAGTTCGCACGGTAAGATCTCCTCGTCGCTTCACCTCTCGAAACCCCGAATCCCGAAGCTCCGAAAGTGCCCAGAGTTGGGCCCATGGTTTTGGTGTCTGGTCATCAAGAAGGAGGTCTGGAAGAGGGGCGCTTTCATTTTCATTTGGCTGAAGGTTCCAAATTAAGTCTTAGAAGGGGGGCACTGTGCTTTTCAGACTCCAGTTCGATGTGATCTGGATCCCGATACCTACTCAGAATGGATACAGAAGAGAGAGGGTGGGTGAAACCTGGCATCACTCATTTATTGTAGAGTATGGAGGTCCTGGATAAAATTCTACCTAGGATGGTCCCCTGTACCGGTTCTCTTCAGGAAAGCCACGCCGAGTCTTCAACTCACCAAAGGAACCTGCACATGCTAATTCAACATTCAAAGGGCTCAGCTACCCCCTGGGACGAGCCATGTTGAATTAAAGAGGTGTATGACAGGGGAATAGAGGACAGATTTGATTGAGGAGACATCACCCATTGAAATTTCTGAGATGCCTCTGCTAGGCGAAAGGGGGAGGAGTATATGTAGGCAGTTTTGCCATTTTTGTATGATCGATGGTAGAGCATAGCTCCCGACTGTAAAGTTTTAGCACAGATTCTAACTTTCTGGTTATGCATATGTATATGAGATTTCTTGCTTTATGACAGACAGTCTTTCTTATTCCATCTAAATCTTCATCTTATGCTAAGAGATTTCATGATTGACTGATTCACATGGATTCATGCAATTATGTTATGATAAAGGATTTACTGTGACATTATTGTATTCTCTGGTTTTGCATTTGAATGTAAGAAGATCTCACGTTTAAGTGCCTTCTCCCACAGTCCGTTAGAAGCTTGACGCTTACAACAGACCTGTTGCATTCCTCTTATACAAGTCTTCCTCCTACTCACCTTTACTACAACTCGTTGTCTGAAGTTTGTGCAAGACCTCACCTGCCCATGCATGCCTGGCCTGGTTTCTGAGTTCAAGTACTATCGTCCGAGTCTACTTCCACTCGATCACCCTTTTTATACCCAAACCTTGACATAAAATGATGGGCGTCATGATTTGCTCCCGCTGCAACCCAGGAGTGACTTCTGTCGCCAACACATTGTACCTGCTAATTCTGTAGCAAATTATCCCTCCTTGATTTTCTTTCCATCTATAATAACTCTATGCTTTTTAATAATTCTTTCTCCTCTTGGATGAATTTCCTATTTCAAGATTTCTCTTCGCTTTTTGCTAAAAAAGTAATCTGATGGGGGGATTTCATCTCTTGAAATCGGCTCAAGGTCTATGAAATATAGAACTCCTTCATGGGGGGTTCCGAAAGTAGACTGTAATGGAGTTAAAGAGGTGATAGGACTACCAAGTTCAATTGAAGCTATTCCACCTATCTTTCCTGGAACATCGTCAAGAATTCTTGGATTTGTTTCCAGTCCTTTTCCTTTCTCTGTCCCTGGTTCTTTTGTCTGAGAACCCTTTGTGTTTTGCGAAGGTATTTCAGAATCCTTCTCCTTACCTTTGTCATATGCTTTACCCTGAGTATTAGTTTCAAACCCTGGAGGGATTTCTTCCTGTTCTGACGATGGGGTCGGAATTTCACCTTGTAAAATATTAGGTAGGCAGCTTCGCCTATGACTTTGAAAAGATGCAAACCCAGCTTGTGAGTCAGGTGGAAAGGCCTGAACTATGTTCAACACTTCTTCATAAGACTTAACATCTTTAAAAATATCATCATAAACAGACACTTCATGTTCATATGCCATTAAATTACAATGAATGTAATGCCTACTTATTATTTGATAGGGGTCGTATTTTATATGCTCAATATTTACTAGCTTCACTTCTTCTAGTGACTCAGCCTCTACCTTAGAATGGCCTAAATTTAATAAAGTAAATTTCTCTACATGAACAGGGAAAGATGGCCATGCTTTTTTCTGAAGTGCTTTCAATTCCAACCCGATACCACCCTTGGCCAGCTAATGAGCTACTTCTCTGCATACCAGTCTGTCTGGTAAGAATTTCGGGAGTGCGTGAGGGGGAATGGAACAGCCATAAACCCTAACATAGGAAAAATTTTCCTTAATAAACCAGTCAGCAACAAATTTAAGGCTTTCTATGATTGCATCAGAAATGCGAGGAGGTTCACATCCAAAGAATAATTTGTGCATAGGAATAATGACAAAATGACAAACTTCGTAAAATGCTTCTTTAGCATTTTCTTCCCAGAGGGTTGAGTGGTATTTATGAATAGGCTCTGGGAAGGAAATACTCCAACTCTAATTCATTAATGGAAATGGGGTCATAAAACAAATGGCATCCATAATATATGCAGACATATAAAAAGACATTGGTTGTCCCTTTGATTTGGCTTCTTTATAATTTGAAATTTCTTGCGTCAAGTTATCCGATAAAATTTTATGCCAGTTAAAACCATTTCCACTTGAAACTTATTCTAAGAAGAGTACCCAGTCTGCATGAAAGTGACAGCGATCTTTTCTCCCGAAAATTCTGCATAACATCATGGCTACATAAACCATATATTCATTTAAGGAAGCTGTAGCATAAATCCCATGATTATCAGCCCTAAACTTTGCTTCATATCTCGCCCAACCTCTAATTATGTTGGGATATGTCTGGTCTGCCTCAACACATTCCTTTCTTTGAAACTTAGCTAAAAATTCAGCATTAAAGGTGTGTTTATGATTCGGCGAGAGTTTATACATTACTCGAATGTGCTCAGGTCTGAACGAGCCGACGATAGCTCCTTGCTCATTTTGAATGCTCCTTGTTGGGATATCCACCTTATCCAGAGCCCAACCAACCATATCTGTATATGCCACCAGCCGTGGCCGCGCAACAACCTTATGAAGCTCAAACTCAACAACGTCCCATAGATGATTTTCAGAATCAGGGTCTGCATACTTTAACTCCTCCTCCAACAAATCAAAAATTTGAGCCCATGTTTTGATGGAATGTATAGTGTGTGGAGTAGTATCCGAGATAATATCACCTTCTTGTGGTTCTTCGTTTTTCTTCGGTGCTTTTTTAGGTGCCATAGCTCTGTGTTTGACTTGAGAAACTGTCATAGAAAGTGGATGAATAAGCTCAGCTTTAAAATGAAAATACAGACATTTCGAACGTTTACTTGAATATATCATAAAAATAATAAGGTTTGTACATCCGTCACGAATTTAAAGCTCTTAATTGAAAAAATATTTTCGGAGATATGCATTTAATGTCCGTACTTAGGCTTTCTCGGCATTTTCAAAATAAAAAGAGAAACTCACTTAATCGGACAACGAAGCATTAATGAAAACTCAAAAAAAGATTAATTTAAAACCTGTTTACAAAGAGGATTTATTAGTGTTAATTATGAGTTAAATGTGAAAACATGACTTTTCGGGGTTTCAACGATCTTGATGTCGAAAGATATGTCATCGAAGAAACCCGATCGCCGAAATCACGATGTATTAATTAAAATTTAAACATTTTTTAGCATGTTAATTAATCAATATTAGACCCTTTCAAGATTTTCAGAAATCGGGATTTCGGGAAATACGATGACATGAGACGTGCTCTCACGGAATCGTGAATCCCGAAATCGTGAAATTGCGATGGCTTGTTTCCTTTTTCAAAAAAGGTTTTAACTGATCTTAATTAAATGAATAATAATTATTAGGGCCAAAACATCATTAGTTTAATCTATTGGGATTTCTGAAATCGTGATTTCGGGAAAAATGATGACAAGAGACGCGCTCTTACAGAACTGCGAATGCTGAAATCATGACATAATTATTTAACTCTTAATATTTTTTAGAAGAGATTAAATTAATTCATACTTTTAATTAAGATTTAAATGCATCGGGAAATCGGAGATTGGGGTTTTGTGATTCAATTTGCATCAATCATTTGTTTACGGAAAACCCCGAATCCTGATTTTTTAATGTTAAACTGAAAAACTCGCGAATTTAAAATTTTACTCCTTTTTAAATAATTTCAAAGAGCGTTGGAAAAAATTATATTTTTGTAATCTCTTTCCCGTATTTATTCAAAAAATAAATGATAAAAAGGCGTCGCTAATTTTAGACATGACGAAACTCTGATTTTAAGAAAGACGAAACCCGAAGAACACAAAAAATAAAAATCTAGGCCTTAAGGATTAAAGATTTTAAGATCTGTTTCAACATAGGGTCCAACTGGGGACCTCATCTCCCGGCGGGACGAGGAGAACATGTAGACTCAATGCCTTCATTGGGTAAATGGTGTCAAGGGTTTATCACTGATAAACTGTTAAAGGAGAGGAAAAAGAGATTTTTTTTTTAAAAACTGCTGAAAATCTTTTCAAAACTTTATATTTTCTTTAAACTCAGTTGTAGTCTTCTTCATAATATTCTCTTTCTCGTTCTAAATTTAAGTTAATATTAAGATGATTAAAATAATATTAGGAAACTCAACAGATTTGTAAATTTCATCTTGCATCAATCGAAAATAAAAAATAAAAATATTTTTAAATAGGGAACTCTATTTTGACTTCAGATGAGTATCCGGTTTTGAAAAAATGATAACTAGAATAGAGTTATAGATAAGTATGACAAACTTATAGACACCTTAGATATTGCTTCACTGCCAGCGGGCCTGTTCAGTACCCCGGTGAAGTTATCTGTCCCTTTTTACTAAATTTCCTTTCACTGCTTCGAGTGCTAATTTTATGCTCAGATATTGCTTCAGTGTCAGCAGGCCTGTTCAGTACCCCAGTGAAGTTATATGTTTCTTATATTTATATGAGGGAAATCATTTAAATGAATTTCCTTTCATTGTTTGTGGGACTAGATGGGGGAAATCAAAAATGAATTTCCTTTCACCATCTGTCTTATAGTTAACTTGTGTATACAAAGTGGGGGCAATCAGTGATACTTGATATATCATGGGTGGTTATCTATGTAAAAAATTATAATAGAGGTTTGTCAACTTGTTTTGATTATTCTAGACCAATCTTTCTCAACCTTCAAAACCCCTCAGTCTGTAGAGGGAAAAGGGAAAAATTATTTTCAGAGGTTTTCTTTTGAGCAAGCTTAAAACCTCAGACAAACTGTTAAGAAACTTAAGATAGTCAAAATCAACTCAAATATAACCAGTTTTAGTCAGAGAATAAGATCTATGAAAACTGACCCTACTGAATTTAATCATTTGTTGATTTTCAAGGTTAATACACAATCTCTCCTACTCTGATAAGAAAGTCCGAAAACGTGAAAGATAGTATCGAGGGTATAAAAGGAGATTTTAAACAATCTGTAAGCTAGAAAACCTAGGTTATGATTTCAAAAATAAACCTTTGGACTCAAAACTTATTTTATTTATTATTTTATTTTTTTTGGATTTAATTTTTTTTTTTTTTTGAAATAAAAAACTTAACTAATTTTTATTTTACTTTTATTGATTTACAAAAAGAGAATGAAAAACAAAACAGTATATACAATGAAATTTTCAGTAACTTAATTATTCCATATAATGCTTTAAAAAACGTCCATTAATAGGGGCATTCAAGATCTTACCGTCCAAATTTTCAAGCAAAAAGGAATTTTTTCCTTCAAAAGATGCTACCTTAAATGGTCCATACCAAATATGATCGAATTTACCATTTTTCCCTGAATCTTCTTTTCGAGCATCCCACCGCAAAACCAGATCTCTAGGGAGAAAATTCTTGTCCTTGGCTTTACGATCAAATAAAACCTTCATATCATCCTAGTACTTCTGCAACTTTTCATCCACTACAGCCCTGTGCTGCTAAACTTCGATCAGCTGATTTATCCTTCTTGTGAGAGGGTTTGGTTCTTCCTTCTCGTCTTGCCATAGCTTCATCACAGGAAGTGCTAGATTTATGGGCAACACTACATCTGTTCCATATACCATTTGAAATGGAGAAGTACCAATAGACCTTTTTGTGCTTATCTGATTTGCCCATAGAGAATATTTTAACTGTAAATGCCAAGACTTTTTATTTTCGCTTAACACTTTCTTGATTATACTGATCAAGCTCTTATTTGAAGATTCTTCCAGAACATTTCCCTGCGGATAGTATGCTGTGGAATGACCCAGCAAAATATTATATTTCTGGCAAAAGCTAACCATCACCATAGACTTAAAGTCTTGTGCATTATCTATGACAATATTTTTAGGACAACCGAACCTGGACAAGATATTTTCTTCTAAGAAGTCTATTACTACTGAATCAGTAGCCTTCCTAGTTGGGATAGCTTCCACCCATTTGGTGAAATAGTCTGTAGCGGTCAAGATCCATTTGTGTTGAGCACTTGAATGAGGATTAATCTCACCTATGAATTCTAGTCCCCATTGCTGGAAAGGAGCTTTTGTTTTGACAGGGACCAAGGGCATCGCTGGTAGTTTATGTTTTCCTACAAAAAATTGGCAGGGACTGCAAGCTCGTACCTTAGCGTTAACATCTGGGAAAATTTTAGGCCAGTAATAACCAACCCTCGGGATTTTATATGCCGTGGCCCTCCAAGCATGGTGTCCTCCACAGATCCCTTCGTGAAATTGATTTATAACATCTTTTGTTTCTGACTCAACCAGACAGACCAAGAGGAAACCAAGTGGATCTTTCCAATATAGTTGTTTCTCCGAAATACAATATTTAACTGCATTCAGCTTTAGTGTTCTGGATTTGGATGGAGACAATTCAGTTGGATAGTTCAAAGTCAGTAAGTATGTTACTATGTTCTTGTACCAATTTGAGGATGCGAATTTTTCCTTGATTCTGTTTTCGACAATTTGATCCTCAAGTTCATTCACATCTACCAATTCTTCCTCCTCCTGAGAACTGTTTATCCCCAAGAGCTTTGAAATTGGATTCAGCTAAAAGTTTAGCTAAACCTTGCCCCTTTACCAATTTGGTCAGTTTAACTTCCAAGTCAAACTCTTGAATTTTAGCAAGCCATCTTCCTCTCTTACCATCGTTGTCTGCTTGAACTAAAATATCTTTTACAGAACTATTAGGAACATATGCAATCACCTTAGAATGTAAAACATAAGTTCTGAAAGCTTTCAATGCTTTAACCATAGCATAAGCTTTCTTCTCCATTATATTACATTTGAGTTCAACATCTCGAAGACTTTTACTAAAGAAGGCTATTGGTTGTTTGAAACCTTCTTCGTTCTTCTGAAGGAGTACAACAGCGAGTGTGTGTTCCGAGGCAAATGAAAAAATGAGAAAATCTTTAAGATAATCGAAACTTGCTAGTACCGGAGCCTCACTTATAACTTTTTTAATATGGGAAAAGGATGCTTTAGCTTCAACTTTCCATCTTACTTCATTGTTTTTCCGGAGCATATATGTAATCAATTTTACAATTTCAGCGAAATTAGGAACAAATCTTCTCAAAAAAATTATTTTTCCTAAAAATGATTGAATTTCTTTCACATTCCTAGGAATTGCTATTGTATCTATAGCTTCTACTCTTTTAGAGTCAATTCTAGTTCCATCTTTAGATATGATGTGACCCAACAATTTTCCTTCTCGCATAGAAAAATGAGACTTCTTAGGCTTTAAGGATAGACCAAACCTGCGACATTTTTCAAATGTTTGTTTGAGATGAATCAGATGGTCTTCATCTGATTTAGAAAAAGCAGTAAGATCATCCAAATAAATTACTAAAAACTTGTCCCATTCGCCGATGAAAGAAATATCCATTGCGCGTTGAAAAGTAGCTCCTGCATTCATTAGTCCAAACGGCATTTTATTGTACATAAACGTGCCCCAAGGAGTGGCAAATGTAGTTTTTTCTTTATCAAGATCACTGACGACAATTTGATTATAACCTGGAAATCCGTCAATCATTGACATTCTATTAGCCGCTACTACTTTTTCAAGAACATGGTCCATTTTAGGTAAAGGATAATTATCTTTGAGAGAAGATTTATTAAGATTCCTGAAATCAACATAGAGTCTGATTTCTCCATTTTTCTTTCTGACCAGGACCAGATTGGCTACCCAATCAGAATATCTTAGGGGTACAATTATCTTAGCATCAAGAAGTTTTTTAACTTCTCGTTCGATGACAAGCAATAAAATGGGGTTAATTTGTCAGATTTTTTGTTTAAAAGGTTTAACACCCGGTTTGAGAGGTATCTCATGTTTGATTATAGAGGTGTCATATGTTTTCAGTTCTTCATAGGACCATGCGAAAACATCTTTGTATTTTTTAACAACTCCATGTACTTATTTTTGTTTTCTGTTGATAAATATTTGGACAGTTTAACCATTCAAGGATTTTCTTCAGTTCCTATATTACAATCTTCAACCTCCTCTGGTTGGGGTTGTAGAGTAGTTTTAGTAGGTACATCATCTTGATTAAAAAGTCTTTCCAAAGGGATTAGACCCTTGGGGATTTGGTTGTTCTTGAGAACAAGCATTCGGTGATTTGCAATTTTGTCATGAAATTCTTTAGAATCCTCCCCCTCATGCATGATCCAAACAGGATCATTTTGATTTTCCTGATCAGTGTGTGTTTCTGAAAAGTCATCTAATAATTCAAGAAACTTTCGAAGCTACTCATCATCTTCAGAAACCTGCCAATGTTGTATTTTATTTGGTATTGAAGGGATATGTCTCATTTGAATGTGATATTTTAATTTAAAGGTAGTTGGGGGTGTGAAAGTTGATGCGGCTTTGGCTAGGGCATCAGCCTGCTGATTTTTGGATCTTGGAATGAAATGAAAATTCACAGATGAGAAGAAGTTCTCGACTAAATTCCAGACACAATTCCTATAAGATCATAATCTAGGGTGCTTGGCCTGGTATAGTTGATTGACCTGCTTTATAATTAACTCAACGTCACCAAAGACTTTGAGTTTCTTAATCTTCATCCTTCTAGCAACTTCTAATCCTAGGACTAACGCTTCATATTCACAAACATTATTTGTACAATCTACATTCCACTGAAGCCTCTATGAAAAAGGAATAACAAATTGATCACCAGGAGCTACAAGAAGTGCTCCTGCTCTAGCTCTGAGATAGGAGGAAGCGCCATCAAAATAAATTTTCCATATACCAGTGTGTTAGTGACATTTCTTGTCCTAGGCACAAGGGACCCAGGTATGCGGGATGAACGGGAAACACCCAAGCACAGCAGCGGAAGGATCTCTTCTCCGGTTACGAGTCAAGCGAGCGGGCAATGTTTTGTTGCCGGCAGTCGAGATCTATCCATGAAGTAGATCAACGGTCATAGGGATATCGGGGCTGCCAAGTTACCTGATATATAGTGTAAGTGAAAGCACCTATATTTTAAATCTAAATCTGGGTCGTCTGATCCAGTGACGCGTGGCGCAAGATCTAGTCACGTCGGCATATCAGCATTCGGGAATTCGAAGGGTAAAAGTCCCTTGTCATCTCACATCTTGAAACCTTGAACCCTGAAACGCCGATAAGCACCTTTGAAGCTAATCCTATGGTCCTAGCACCTGGTCACGTCAAGTGAGCCTGGTAATGGAGGACAGGCGGTGCAATAGCTGAGCCACGAGTGGGGCCATTCGGGATTTTCACGTTGGAAGCACCGAGGTCCTCTCATTCATCCATCCATCGATGAAACTCAGGCACATTGGACTTAAAGGGGGGTAAAATGCAAAGGAATGGGTGAAAAACCCACTTGTCCTAAGTTCGGGATGAAGATGCGTATGTGTTTAAATAGAAATCAGATCTGGATGACAGGGATTAGAGCACACGGATCAATAGCACGCAAGTTGATTCCGGACCCCCCCACCTTTTTACCTTTAAGCGGAGGGGGAGGGGGGGGTCTGGAGTCGGGGGTGCACCTCTTTAACGACTGTGATTAGAGCGCCCAGATCAATGGCGCGCAAGGTGATTCCGGACCCCCCCACATTTCTACCTTTAAGAAGAGGGGGGGGGGTCCAGAATCAGGGACGCATCTCTCCAATGGTTGTGATTAGAGCGCTCGGATCAGTGACGCACATCAAATTTCAGAACCCTCTGTCTTTCTGCGTTTAACCAACATGGGCCCCTTTCCTGTCGTGTCATCTTTTGCACCATCCTTCCCCTTGCCATATGTTCTCCTCCTGGTCATGTGATGAGGCTCGCTCCCTTTAGTGTCAGACTTTCACTACCGTACCCATCCTTAGACCCTCTTATCTTCTAACACCTCATCACCTCTCATCTCACCCTCACAGTGTTGACGCCATCACCTCCCTTTCCCCTTACACATCAAGCGTGCCAGTTCCTCCACACCTTATTCATTAGAGCGGCCAACTGTTCCAGGTGGTAGTGCGAGGGGTCTTCCATGTCCTAGAGTGTAGATTTGACCAAGGTCATTCCCAATCCCAAGGAAGCAGTTATTATTGCCATGAAGGTGGTTGAACGTCGTATTCTTCCATAAATAGAAGGCTAGGAAAGGAAAAAGCATACAAGTAGACTGATAGTCCTTCCTGATGGAGATTGTGTCTGTCAAACCACTGCAGGACAGTCAGGAGTCCCATTGCGTCTGTCATAAGTGCACGATCATCCTGAGTCTGCATGGGCAGGCTGTCAGAAGCCTTGCTGATGTAATTCTTTAATGCAGCGTCTCGTTTTTTGTGTTGTTGTTATTTTTGAGTATATGTAGGTATTTTAGCCATTTTTGTAGGATCGATGGTTGAGCAGAGCTCCCGGTGGTAAATTTTTAATGAATCACTGTAATCCTGGTTATGCATGAACTTTTGAGACTTCTTTCCTTATGAATGTCAGTTTCTTTCACATCTCTGTTTAAACTATGTTAGAACAGCTCGGAATTGGAGGATCTAGTTGAGTTGTAGTTGTTATAGGATGATGTAGGTTGGATCACTATATCAGTTGTGTCGTTTCTAATCAATTCTTGTGATTTTACCAGCACTGAGTGACTTGGAATTGAAGGATCCAGTCAAGTCCCCTCCTCAATTTCTTGAGACCCTGAACCAAGAGGATCTTGCATTCAGAGTCTTTCTTCTGCAAACTGTTGTAAGCCTATTGCCCAAAGTCGTTTGTTCACCCTTCTTACCAAGTCTTCCACCTGATCACCCTTTTAATCAACCCACTAGCTGAAGTTAGATCAAGACCTCCTTTGTTCCTCGCATGTCAGACCTAGTCCCTGAGTTAGAATGATATTTCCCCGAGTCTCTACCCATCTGATCACACCTTAAAAACAATCGTGACATAAACTGATGGGTGTCGGGCTCTGCTCCTGCTGCAATCCGGGAGTGAATTCCGATGCTAACATGGTGTTATATACATCTTTTTCTATTTCTGTTTCTTTTTTTTCAATTTTTTCTTCTATACATTTATCATCTACATCTACTTCAAAATCGTCATCTAAAGATAATATACAATTTCCTAAATCCTGGTTGGAAATATAAACTGGATGATTAATGGGGTTACTTGGGTCACCTACAGTAAATGCTAACCTAGTCTCTTTGTAAAGACGAGTAAATTGTCCTCCGAAAACTGGGATAGTAGTGTATGTCATATCCAGTTGGAGAGATCCTCCAAGCTTGGCTCCCCAAGATCTAGATAGTAGCATACCGTATTTTGGGGGAATGTCAGCAACTACTACATCCATAAGAATACTTTTAGCAGGAATTTGAGCCAAACCTACCACTAGGTCTTTAATCATTCCTATGCATTTGACTTTCCTCGAATCAAAAGAGTATAAGTCACCATAGGGCCTTGTGATTTCAAGACCAATTTTTTCCATAATTGCCTTTGGCATAACATTGTGGGAAGCTCCGGAATCCAACATACAATTATGTAGAAGATGATCAAACATAGTTAACGTAATATAAAAGGGAGCCACAGTGTCTCGCGCACCTTCGACATGTGGACCAAAGACTACGATAGGTTTGTCATCTTCTAAGTTGATGGCGTCTGCCTGGCTTTCATCCTCAGAAAAGTTAATCATCTTAGCGATTTGTTTTTTATATATGGGATTTTTAGCTAACTCAACAAGAGGAATAGGAATTTTGATTTTATTTATTTCATTTTCCAAATTAAAGTTTCCTAAAGCCTTGTCATTTTTGACGTTTGGGGCTTCCACTACTTTCTTTTCAGTTTTACGTTGAGATGTGACCTTGTTTTCTTTTATTGGAGCTTGTGTCTTTACAGGGGGTGTTTCTACTGGTTCTGACTGTACAAGTTGCGTATCAGTAGTGTTTCTTTTTGCATACTGTTTATCTGCGACTTTTGGAGTTACCTCATCGGTTTCATTTCTCGGCAAAATCTTTTTTGTCGGAACATTTGGGAGATTTTTATTTCTCAGTCTCAAATTATATTTTCCCTGTAGTTTAGTAATAATATCATCTACAATATTTTGATAAGTGATATTTTCAAACATATTATCACTAACATTTTCTTCCGATGTACTTTCTTTACTTAAAGATGCTTCGTAATCCTGTCTTGTCAAATAAGGGGATTTATTATCATCACCAAGGTTACTAATATCTTCATCGATTTCTTCAAAATATTCTAAATCTTCCTCTCCGACATAGTTTTCACTTTTAAAGGGTGTCTGAATTTTTTGATCTTCATTTTTAATTATTTTATGTGGTCCCTGAGGATCAGGATTCCTACGAAAAAATTTTCTAAGGAAATTATCTCTTTTCGATTTCTCAAGTTCCATTTTGGAGACCTTATTTGAAAGTTCTTTAATAACCCAAGCCATATCTTCCATTTTATCATTAGAATATTTCCCTAATCCTGAAGGTCCACCATGTTCCTTGGATTTCCTATTTTCTTTGTTTCCAGTTTCAGTTTTTGCTTTTAGTTTCCCTGATGCTATCATATTGGATTCAATCTCAATTGCATCATCCTGCATTCTTGTGAGGTCAGTTGATCTCCTTTCTCTTAATAATAAGGCAAAGTCAGGATCAAAGGCACCAACAAAAGTCACTTTTGTTGCAGGTTGTGAAGGTTTAACTTCGGCTAGAATCTTATTATACAACTTATTGAATCTCTGTGTGAATTCTAGAACTGACTCAGAGTTTTTCTTTTTAAGGGCTCTGAATTCAGTTAAGTAGTAGAGGTGATCCTTCCTCTCTCCCCATTGTCTAATAAATGCACTTTCAAGTTTGTCATAGGATCTTAAAGATCTAGCTGCTAAGGATCGAAACCATGTCCTCACCTGTCCCTCAAAAGTTTGAACGAGGAGTCTAGAATAAACATCTTCATGTTCTATTCTGAGTATGTTAGCAAATTGATCAAAAAAGTTTATATGTTCTTGAGCAGTCAAATCACCTTTCCCTATAAATTTCGGAAGGCTACTTTAGCAAAAATCCCAGAAAGTGGTACTTGACCACCTCCAGGGGCACCACCTCCAGCTCCAGCACCTCCTTGTGCAGCCATGGTTAGATTTGGGACTAGAGTTCAGGAAATGTGAGGAGAAGATTTTTGTAAATATGGAGAACAAACTTTAGGAAAAGAGAAAGTATCGAATGAAGGGGGAAGTGAAAGTGATCTTTCAAGATTTTCCGATGAGTTCGATGGTGTAAAGTTAGGCTGATCTACAGTATATGCGAATAACAAGACTTGTTTAAGTGATTTTCGCGATTTTAAAATTTTTTCCGGATCGAAGACTGGCGAGGTTTGCTTGCTATCTGGGTTTTTTCTGGTGTTCTTGCGGCTAATAGCCAGTTTATTTATTGTGGAGTTTCCAAGTGAAAAATAATTAGCCTTAGAAGGTTTTTTGTCCTTGTTCACTATCAAAAACAGAAAATGTCAATGTCGTTCTTCCCAGGGAAAAGATTCGTTTCTTCGTTCCCCGGTAACAGCACCAAAAAGATGTAGTTCCTGAATTTATGCTTTAAGGCTATAAAGCATACCGTCAAGGCATCCGAAATGATTTAAAGGAATGATTTGAAAGTAAGGGTTTAAAAGATAAGTAAAAAAGAATCAGTTTCTCAACTTTCTCTGTCTTGCTTCTTGTTGTTCTTGGATGCTAATGTCTCTTTCAATAGCAGCCCATGATCGTTCTAATTCTGCCCGGTTGGTTGCTGTCTGTAAAATGGTATTAAATAAGTTTAAAGCAATGCTAGTTTGATCTTGAAGTCCGGGTTCAATGTTGGGTTGTCTAACACTTGGAACAGTCATGGAGGATAAATCTTTAAATGTTTATAAAAGGGTTTTAATCAATTGGTTACTTCAAATTCTCTAGAGATGAGAATATTGAAAAGAACAATTTTAAAATCCAAACAGTAATGTAAACACATTCAAGGTCGTTTCCTGGATTTGTAACAATTTCGAGAATATAAAATAATGAACAGACACTATAGAAAAATATGAGGCTTTAATCGAGAAAGAATCTCATACTTCAATAGACAATGATGAAAGAAAAACGGGGTTTCTAACAAGGGTTAAGTATTAAGGAATAAAAGCTTTACAGGTCTTAAAATTACTAAAGCAATTTCAGAGGAAAAACTGTAATTCTTTTGATATCCAAACCAACCTGAAAATATAAATCAATGATGTATATAACCTCAAATTGATTTCTCGTTAGAATAACATTAAAAGGAAAAATTCAACAGAGAATAGATAACAAGGAGAAGACACAGTTACAAATTTGCAGGATCCAGAATCTCATTTGTGATATATATTCTGATGTATTTGAAAACTTATATTACAAAATGGCTCTCTCCAAAAATTCCGAAGCCTTTTCTCAGCCTTTTGAAACTATATTTATACATTTTCATCAAATATTTCTCGTTGGTGACTAACCAACTTCCTAAAATTTCGGTTACATAAAAATAATGTTAATCGTTTACAATTTCTTTTAAAATTCTAATAATAAAAACATCTAAAAGGTTTTAGGCTTGCGTTGACGAACTTCCTTTTTCCACATTAATACACTGAATGCATTTCTCTAAAAAATTCACCAATACCCTGGGAGCATCGGGTAGCTCATTTGCTTCAAATGAGAAAAATCTCCTCTGTAATTCGGGCAACCGACTTTCTATTGTTCTTTCTGTGAATTTGACAGTTTTCAACTTTAAACTTGAAGTCACCATCCACTTGTTGATCTCCGTAATGTTGATCAATTTGATGTTTGAAATCTCTGCTTTATTTTCTTCCAACTCTTCTCTAAACTTCAGCTGGTGCATGGCAATATTGACTTCACCTAACAATCCAGAACAACCATCTGTTTCGATATTTAATGAATCTTTTTCAAATAGATCGAAGATTCCTTGGCAATATTTATTAACTTCTCTTGTGATTTGTTTATATTCTTCCATCTTCGTTTCCCATACTTTAATCATTATATCTCCTTTTACCTGTTCAGAAATAGATAATTTCTGAGTCTTTCCAATTTCTTCCTTTGATGAGAAAGCCACTGCTTTCTGAAAAGTTTTCCTAGCTGCTTTCACCTCTCTTTCATTCTGGAACAAAATCTCCAAAGACTTATTTGATTCCTGAAAATAACTTTGGATTTCTTCCATATTCAAGAACACTTTCTGTTGTTCCTCTTCTATTCTTACATATGTATCTGATGCCCGTGTCCTGAAAGTTTCAAGTTCAACTACCTGGTTAGCAATAGAAATAATCTTATCTTGCAAATTTTTATTTTCCTCTCCCAGCTTTCGAACCTTTTCCTATGTAACCTGTATTAAGTGTTTTGCCTCATCCAAGTCTTTATTCAATTTCTATATCTCTTGCATATCCTCCAGTCTAGCTTGTTCTAGACCCTTCTGTATTCCCCAACTAATATTTCTTTCATTTTCTTTTAGCTTGTCTTGCAACTGGATTATTGTTTGATCCTTCTGTTCAAGCATAGTTGTTAAATTGCTAACAGAATACATATTAGCTGATGCTATAGCACCCATTGTACCTTCTAATTCTGTAGCAAACTCTCTGTCCTTGAGTTTCTTTCCATCTATAATAACTCTATGCTTTTTAATCATTCTTTCTCCTCTTGGATGAATTTCCTGTTTCAAGACTGCTCTTCGCTTTTTGCTAAAAAGGTAATCTGATGGGGGGATTTCATCCCTTGAAATTGGCTGAAGGTCACCGGCATATAGAACTCCTTCATGGGGGGTTCCGAAGGTAGAATGTAATGGAGTTAAAGAGGTGATAGGACTACCAAGTTCAGTTGAAGCTGTTGCACCTATCTTTTCTAGAACATCGTCAAGAATTATTGGATTTGTTTCCAGTCCTTTTCCTTTCTCTGTCCCTGGTTCTTTTGTCTGAGAACCCTCTGTGTTTTGACAAGGTATTTCAGAATCCTTCTCCTTAACTTTGTCATATGCTTTACCCTGAGTATTAGTTTCAAACCCTGGAGGGATTTCTTCTTGTTCTGACGATGGGGTTAGAATTTCACCCTGTAAAATATTAGGTAGGCAGCTTCGCCTATGACTTTCAAAAGATGCAAACCCAGCTTGTGAGTCAGGTGGAAAGGCCTGGACTCTGTTCATCACTTCTTCATAAGACTTAACATCTTTAAAAATATCATCATAAACAGACACTTCATGTTCATATGACTTTAAATTACAATGAATGTAATGCCTACTTATTATTTGATAGGGGTCGTATTTTCTATGCTCAATATTTACTAGCTTCACTTCTTCCAGTGACTCGGCCTCTACCCTAGAATGGACTAAATTTGATAAAGTAAATTTCCCGACATGAATACGGAAAGATGGCCATGCTTTTTTATGAAGTGCTTTCAATTCCAACCCAATACCACCCTTGGCAAACTGATGAGCTACTTCTCTGCATACCAGTCTGTCTGGTAAGAATTTTGGGAGTGCGTGAGAGGGAATGGAACAACCATAAACCCTAACATAGGAAAAATTTTCCTCAATAAACCGGTCAGCAACAAATTTAAGGATTTCTATGATTGCATCATAAATGCGAGGAGGTTCGCATCCAAAGAATAATTTGTGCATAGGAATAATGACAAAATGACAAACTTCATAAAATGCTTCTTTAGCATTTTCTTCCCAGAGGGTTGAGTGGTATTTATGAATAGGCTCTGGGTAGGAAACACTCCAACTCCAATTCATTAATGGAAATGGGGTCATAGAATAGATGGCATCCATAATATATGCAGACATATAAAAAGACATTGGTTGTCCCTTTGATTTAGCTTCTTTATAATTTGAAATTTCTTGCATCAGGTTATTCGATAAAATTTTATGCCAATTAAAACCATTTCCATTTGAAACTTCTTCTAAGAAGGGTACCCAGTCTGCATGAAAGTGATAGGGATCTTTTCTCCAGAAAAGTCTGCATAACATCATGGCTACATAAACCATATATTCATTTAAGGAAGCTGTAGCATAAATCCCATGATTATCAGCCCTAAACTTTGCTTCAGATCTCGCCAAACCTCTAATTATGTCAGGATATGTCTGGTCTGCCTCAACACATTCCTTTCTTTGAAACTCAGCTAAAAATTCAGCATTAAAGGTATGTTTATGATTCGGTGAGAGTTTATACATTACTTGAATGTGCTCAGGCCTGAACGAGCCGACAATAGCTCCTTTCTCATTTTGAATGCTCCTTGTTGGGATATCCACCTTATCCAGAGCCCAGCCAACCATATCTGTATATGCCACCATCCGTGGGCGTGCAACAACCTTATGAAGCTCAGACTTAGCAATGTCCCATAGATGATTTTTAGAATCAGGGTTTGCATACTTTAACTCCTCCTCCAGCAATTCAGAAATTTGTGCCCATGTTTTGATGGAATGTATAGCGTGTGGAGTAGTATCCGAGATAATATCACCTTATTGTGTTCTTTGCTTTTCTTCGATGCTTTTTTAGGTGTCATAGCTCTGCGTTTGATGAATAAGCTCAGCTTTAAAATGAAAATACAAACGTTTCGAACGTTTACTTGAATATATCATAAAAATAATAAGGTTTGTACATCCGTCACGAATTTAAAGATCTTAATGCAAAAAATATTTTCGGAGATATGCATTTAATGTCCGTACTTAGGCTTTCTCGGCATTTTCAAAATAAAAAGAGAAACTTACTTAATCGGTCAACGACGCGTTAATGAAAACTCAAAGAAATATTAATTTAAAACCTGTTTACAAAGAGGATTTATTAGTGTTAATTATGAGTTAAATCTGAAAACATGACTTTTCGGGGTTTCGGCGATCTTGATGTCGAAAGATATGTCATCGAAGAAACCCGATCGCTGAAATCACGAAATCGCTATGTATTAATTAAAATTTAAATAATTTTTAGCATGTTAATTATCAAGATTAGACCCTTTCGAGATTTTCAGAAATCGAGATTTTGGGAAATACGATGACATGAGACGTGCTCTCACGGAATCGCAAATCCCAAAATCGCGAAATTGCGATGGCTTGTTTCTTTTTTCAAAAGAGGTTTTAACTGATCTTAATTAAATAAATAATCATGATTAGGGCCAAAACATCATTATTTTAATCTATCAGGATTTCTGAAATTGTGATTTCGGGAAAAATGATGACAAGAGATGCGCTCTTACAGAACCACGAATGCTGAAATCGCGACATAATTATTTAACTCTTAATCTTTTTTAGAAGAGATTAAATTAATTCATACTTTTATTTAAGATTTAAATGCATCAGGAAATCAGAGATCAGGGTTTCGTGATTCAATTTGCATCAATCATTTGTTTACGGAAAACCCTAAATCTCGATTTTTTAATGGTTAACTGAAAAACTCGCGAATTTAAAATTTTACTCCTTTTTAAATAATTGCAAAGAGCATTGGAAAAACTTATATTTTTGTAATCTCTTTCCCATATTTATTCAAAAAATAAATGATAAAAAGGCATCGCAAATTTTAGACATGACGAAATTCTGATTTAAAGAAAGCCGAAACCCGAAGAACACAAAAAATAAAAATCTAGGCCTTAAGGATTAAAGATTTTAAGATCTATTTCAACACACCTCTTGGACGAGATCCAGCTTGTGACCCATTTCTTAGGCTGAAAATCTAAATGTCGCACTTTGACCGAGGTACCTAGTGACCAAATTTTAGGACATCTACCCAGGTGGCAATTGTGGGCTACAATTGCACCTTGATCGGATTTTGTGTGGCTATTGGGAAATATCACCAGTTCTTTCGGGATATGCACCCTTTACCCCTCATTATAACTGATTACTTCATCCTTCACAAGTTTCTCTTCCAGTGACTTTAGACCCCACTATTGAGTACTATTGGAAGGTTCAGTGCTATTTGAGAGGAAGGACGTTACATCTTTTAGGACACGAGAATTTGTTTTCTTTGTTCCCCCACATGGACAAAACCCACTTATCCATATATATGCTTCTTTTTCACAATACTTTATGTATGATGCACTTCTGATTACATTTTGATTTAGAGATATATTGTGTAAAGTTCAAAAAATTTCAACAAAGGCTCTGGCTTATTAATTACTCTCACCACCATTCACACACATTCACTCAGCTAGTCAGACATCATAGGGGACCCAAAGAATCCCCATCATTCTAGACGCTTGCTAAACCTCCCTCCTATCATAGGGGGAGTTCCTAATCTTACCAACTCATCAGCACCACCTTCTCAAACTCCAGTGAGTGCCACTATCTTAGGATCAACTTTTCTTGGTTCCACATTACTTGGGTCCACTTCCTAAGGTCCTTCATCCACTCGCTCTCCTTTACACGGAAGCAGGGGGCCAACTTCCTCTCAAGGAGGAAGTACAAACCCACCTAGCCCCCCTCAAGGGTTAGGTTCACAAAATACTCACACCATGGATGGAACTAATCCTCCACCAACACTCCTGATGCCATATTTGGCCTCTCTTAACATACCATACCTAAGAAAACTCACAAATGATCCTATATTGCATGACCCCACATGGCCTGCAATGCCCACCAAACTAACTTCATACATCCCCAAGTTTGAAGGAAAGGTAGGGGCTGACCCTGACAATGATGTCATGACTTTCCACCTATGGTGCTCTTCCAACAACAATATGGATGATTCCATCAGACTACAATTATTTCAACAAACACTCACTAGCCCATCAACCAAATGGTATGTAGATGAAAAATCAGGGTCCCATGCAACTTTCAAGTCCTTGGCCAAAGAATTTTTGACCTTCTTCCAATTACAAATCCATCATGACAATGGTCTTGAACTACTCTTTAATTTTAAACAAACCTCAGCCACACATATCGTTGATCACATTCACGAATGGCATTGATGACATAGTTTGTGCAAAGCAGAAACCACCAACCAACAGTGTCTTGACTGGTTTCTTACATCACTTGTCTCTCTCCTTGGAAAAGATGTAGCTTCCACCTTCCCTCAATTAGAAGAAGAAGCCATCAGTAAAGCTCAAAAATATGACCTCATCTATTCACAATCAGGGTACTTGTACATAGTACTTCCTGACCTCCTAAAACCCATGCCATTCGGCCAAGACAAACCTAGGATTTCTCACTTAGCAGATGGATTGATTGGTAATACCATGCACCACAGTCCACAGTCCACAACCCCAACAACCACCAATGTATGGCACACCTCAATATCTATCAGTGTATGGGGGCACCTCTTATTACCCCCCACCCCCTTATCAACAACCATACCCTGTTTCTATTCCTCCACCCATTAGTGGTCCACCACTGACAACCCCAATACAACCACCTATTCAAACAAGTTCTGGTACTCCCTCTACCTCAGCTTATACTCTAAGTACTATCAAAATCACCACGCCTTCCTACGTACCTTACAGATCGGTACCCCCACAGAATCCATACTTTCCATTCCCTGGTCCTCCACAGCCCATGGCTCCACCACATCCTCACACTAGGGTGAATTTTGTTCAACCCTCTCCCCTTCAGCAATATCAAAATTTTGAACAGCTGAATACAACCAATCCGACCCATCAATTGAATAATGCCAAAAAGAAAAAAAAAACAAGAACAATAACAACCCAGGTCAAGGCGAGAATCACCCCCAACAAAACCAACCTACTGGGGGCAACCAGAATCAAGGGAATCAGAACCCCTACGGGGGCAATAACAACAAGCGTCAAGGGAGAAATAACAATACTATTAGAACCACCTTTCCTTGTGCCCTTTGCAATGAGTTCGGTCATTATACTCATCATTTCCCACAAATCGTTGATTTTAAACGGCTGAAAGACTTAGGCAGTCTACCACATCCTCCAGCACTGCCTGCCCCTCAACAGGCCCCACAACAATACGTGCAACAACCCCCCCCCCCC